>JAOTRQ010061264.1:0-13539 GCA_028565875.1 Hoplisoma paleatum
CGACTATTAGTCGATTAGTTGAAGTAAATGACGACCACTGGTCGACCAACAAAATCCTTGGTTGTGGACAGCCCTAGAGGATACGGAGTAAACCTGTGCAGACTCTGGGAGAACTCCACATATAAAGGACCCAGACGGGGATCAAACCCAGGACCTTCTTGGTGTGATGCGACAAGTCAAGACTAGACTGACATTTTGCAATAGACATTGTTACAAAGCGGCTTTTATAGTTAAGGACCACCAGACCACAAACACCCCCGACCCTCCCCGCTCCTGACTTTGAGCAACCGTGACAAGAAAATACTTTCTAAAAATACAAGGAGAGACCTTAAGATGGTCCAGACTCAAATTTAGTACATTGTTCTCACTCCTGTGCCCTTATTATTTGCAAAGAAACCCAGGAACATCTTGCTGTAAGGTGACCTAAGGAGTCACAATCAGACAATATCAAATGGATCAATAATTTCTGTCACAATTAACGCATATTTGTGTTTGTTATTCGTTCTTTTTTCTACTCTGTGCTGTTTTTGCTACTGAACTAAACATTTGCATGTTAGCATTTGGCTGACACCTTTATTCAAAGTGACTTACAATACAGAATACAGTCCAGTATTGGTGAGGTTTGAACCGGCAACCATCGGATTACTAGTCCTTTAACTTAACCACTAGGTTTAGGGCTGGTGTACATAAGTTCCAGACGCAGATGGGGGTCTGAGGGCCCAATGTTGAATCATTAAACCAGAGAAATGAGTAGAGATGAGGACAAAGATCTAGCTATATAAAATGCATGGAAGAGGGAGGGACTTCTCAGAGCCAGCACCAGAGTGACAGAGAGGCGTAATGAGGATTTAATGAAGGGCCTTTATGAACTGACAGAGTAAAGGAGGAGGGGGTAGAAGCGAGGACATGGAAATAGAGTAGGGGGGGAATAGATCATGATCCATCATTCACTGCCTGGTGCTCCATTTGCTCCCCACTGTGGATAGGAGTGTTTTCTAATGTTGCTCCATATTCATGCTGATGGGGTAGCTGGGACTTTAAGAGGTAACCTGTTGCTGTATTGGCGGTGAGATAACCAAAATACAGCGCAGGGCTGAAACCAGTTGTGTTGACACAGTTCCTGTCTCTTTTGCACCTGCAGGTTCACACATCGTCTCAAACCCCCCCATACAACGTTCCACAGCAGTCAGCTCCTCTTTCATTCATCCCCGCTGCGCCAAACAAGAGAGCGCCGGCCGATTTATGTGATGTTATGGCTTGAAAAGGAAAACAAATTGATTTATTGATGAAATTTAAAGTGAATAATGTTTGGGACGTTCTTTTCAGAAGCCTTGGAAGAACAAAAAGTACAATGTGACTGCATCTTGTGTTGTTTTTATATTTGAGTCAAGAGATACAGTACCGATCAAAAGTTTGTACGCACCTTCTCATTCCATTTTTTCTTTTCTTTCTTGATTTCAGTTTTATTATATTGTACACACCTCCAGGCGATGTAAGGGCTTTTTGACCAAGAAGGAGTTGATGGAGTGCTGCTGTGTCAGATGACCTGGCCTCTCATAATATCCTGATCTAAACCCAGTTGGATGTGGATGTAAACCAAAATTGGGCCACTCTTTCATCTGAAACTTAAAATATAGTCTGCTTTATTAAACATTTTATGTTTACTACATTAATCTCATATGTTTCTTTATAGTTTCATTGTCTTGTGTATTGATCTACTGATCTAGATACATCCTAAAAAACACATCCCATATCTAGTGATTCCCGCTTTCAACCGATGGCTTGCAATGCCCAATGGTTTTGGGGGGAACTGTTCCCACAATATTTTTTTTTTTCGTCTAAACATTTATGTTCTCCATCAATTATTATATTTTTATTATTATTGTTGTTTATAAATTATTTAACAGTCACCTTAACAATCAACACTTCCGTCGATTGTGCACTTAATATGGTGTTGCCAGATTGCCAGGTAGCCATCGCAATCTGGCAACCCTATTCATTGCATTTCCCCAAATGTGATTTTATTCTGTGTGTGTGTGTGTGTGTGTGTGTGTGCGTGCGTGCGTGCGTGCGTGCGTGCGTGCGTGCGTGTGTGTGTGTGTGTGTTATTTATTGAGTAATAGATGTGATTTAAAATACAACAAATTACACTTATTTGGACATAACTTACTGAATTAAAAGAACAGGTTCTGCTTTGAAAGGTACAAATACTCAAATCAACTACTCAGTTTGCCGTAACATGAGTAAATGAGTCAATTCCACGTCTGTTTAATACTTACACGTAAGTTCAGTCTGGAAACACTGGGAGAAAGATGCAAACACACAGGATGCCATTATAATGCAGACACTATAAAGTATGACTTCAAGAATCTTTCTCATTTGCAATGCAACACACATATGTTGTATGATTTTACAGTGTGTTATATGAGAAGAACACTTAAGGTCCCATGAGTGTTGCTAAACACTGTTCCATGCTGTGATGCTTCGCAGCTTTTTATATCCTCTCAGCGTGAGCCGTTTTGGCCTTTTCATTCTACATTTTTGCCAGGCGTCATTCACTGGCCCCTACGTGAACAGTAACTATCTGTACATAGGATCGTTCGGGAAAGTCGGAGTCTGCGTGCATGTGTGCGAGACCGCCAGAGGGGGGTGTGGGGAAAGGGGGGTCGGAGGCGACCACTTGCCCAATCAGTTTCTCCAGTATCCTAGCAACAGAGCTGTTTGGAGCAGGATGGGCAGAGGGAAAGAGAACCTGAGAGCGAAAAAAAAAAGAATAGAGGTGTAGAGAGCAGGAGTGGGGATAGCAGGGATGAATAATATGCCACATCTGGAGAAGGCCGGATTTAAAGATGGAGAAAGGGAAGAGAGTTGAGTGCAAGTGGAAGGAAAATGTGTATCAGAAAGAAGGCTAGAGAGAAGGTCGAGAGAAAAAGGAGAGCGAAGGCTTGAACACGGGAAATGCTGATTGCGGATGCTGACATTTCATGGTGCTGCTTTAAAATGATGTGACAATGATGAAAGCACACACTCACAGGCCCACTAAGCAGCTGCTATCTTTGGAGATACACACTCACTCACTCACTCACACATTAAATGTCACACTGCAGTTTAATGACTAAACATTCACATTTACATATACAGTTTAAATAATTTACAAAACAATAGTACAATTGCCATTTCCTGGGCGTAACCAACCACTGCCTAAGGAGAATTATTACAACAAGCCTGTCAGGATCTTATATTATTTTATTAAGACAGCTTTTCTTAAATTATAGGGTGCAAACTAGCTAATTAGTACTTGTGGTACTGAAATTGAGTAGTTTGGTGTATTTGAACCATTTGAAGTAAATTTTACAACATGTACTTTGACTTTTACTTTAGTACTTGTGTCCTAAGAGCTGGAATTTTCTACATTTTGAATCACATATATTACTGAGTAAAAAAACACAATCAGAACTTTAAATTCGGTAGTAAAGGTTGCCAGATTCTATCTCTATCTATTCGTTTATGGTCCGTTTTCCCAGTTTCTGGGGTAGAGAGCAGAGTTTTCCATCCGAATACCCTTCCTGACGACAACCACCAGTAAGTGACGGGAACTTGTGAGACTACTGGACAATTTTACATTTCCCATCAACCTAGTGCATGTTTTGGAGTACACGGAGGAAACCCACGCTGACACGGGGAGAACATGCAAACTCCACACAGAAAGTCCCTGGCCCGACCCGGGGATCGAACCCGGGACTTCTTGCTGTGAGGCAAGACAGTGCTAACCACTCAGCCACTGTGCCGCTAAGGGTTGCCAGATTGCATTTTTAAATCCATATTGACATACATATTTAGAAACACACAATCTGGCAACCATATAAAGCTTGAGGTTCGTATTTTAACAAGCATATAATTCACATTACAAAGTACTTTTTATGATTTAATAAGTGCTAAAAGATTTATGGTGGCTTAGCGGGTAGCACTGTCACATCATAGCAAGAAGTCTGAGTTTGATGCTCAGGTGGGGTTGTCTGGGTACTTTCTGTGTGGAGTTTGCATGTTCTCCACATGCCCACACGGGTTTCCTTTGGTTTTCTCCCACAGTCTAACGTCGTGCCATTAGGTTGATTGAAGATACTGAAATGTTCCGTAGATGCGAAACAGTCCAGTAGGGTCGTCCTAATGGGTGTCAATACCCCAAGGGTAATGTTCCCATGGTGAATGCATCCCCGATGGTTGAAAATCATTGAAATTATTGGTTTGAAATTGTTTTGTAGGTTAGTCTGTAGTAAATGACTCCTTACACATCAATAAATGATCAAATGTTATATGAACAATATTTTATTACTCATTTCACACTAAAAACAGTGGCACAACAGAACAGTGTTCGTCACATCATTTATTAGTGTCAAATGTGTCCCTGCCCGTAAAAAGCCAGCTAAAGTAACATTTTATACTACATTCTACACAACTAAACAACTAACATTGATCATTCGGTGAAAAATGAAAACATAAAGTGAAAAGAATCAAAAATGTAATAATTTATCATGTTCATTTATCATTATCAGAAATAACATAATTTTGATCAAAATTAAATCTCACAACTTTAGCCGAGGTTTCATAGGTGGGGTCGCAAATACACCACAACACTGTTGGCTACACTGTCCCTACATTAGGGGTCGCCACAGCAGATTGTGAACTGCATTATAGGTTTACAAACAGGATGCTGTTCTTCCTGACACGACCCTTTTATTTATACAGACTAGTTGCAGACGCTATAATGCACAATTGGGCCTCCAATGAACCTGACTGCATGTACCTGGACTTCTCAACTGGTACACAAAGATTAACACGTACATGCCTTGTGGCAGAGTTTATAAACCGCAGAACTACCCATTTGCTACCATTTTGTTACGTTTGTTTTGTCGTTTATTTTATTCGTTGCTTTTGTTCCTGGTTAAAATCACAGACAAGAGGGTCACAGAACCTTCCTCTAAGCCACCTGTCAGTGCATTCTATCTGTGTTCTCAATCAGGGACCGGGTATATTTTATATACTGGATAGCCCTGGTCTCCTTAAGAGCCACTAGGTGGATTGACTGCTCTAAATGATCCCTGTCTGAGTGAGGATACACAGCAGTAATGGAATAGCAAACTGTTTATAGTGTTATTTCACTGCAGTCCGGTGGCTAAGTGGGTAGCGCTGTCGCCTCAAAGTAAGAAAGTACTGGGTTTGATTTTGGGTCCTTTGAGTCTGGGTCCTTTCTGTGGGTAGTTTGCATGTTCTTCCCATGTCGGTTTGGTTTTACTCTGGCATGCCAGTGTGGTCAACAGGAGATACAAAATTGTCCATGAAGGTGTTCAGTAAAAACTATGTAGTGAATAAATACCGTGTCGGTCACGAATGTAACATAAAATGTACAACATCATGTTAACATACTGATCAGAGAAACCAATCTAGTGCAGTAAATAGTTTCAGGCATGGTTTTTTTACATGTGAGTAAAAGTGACATATTTATTTGTTGAGTATATGACATATTTGACATAATATATGACATATTTATCTCTAGTTTCTTTACTGGAGCAGCACAGTGGCTTACTGGGTAGCTTTGCATAACAGCAAAAAGGTTCGAGGTTGGTTTTCTAGGCTGGATTTCTTGGCATGCTTTCCCAAGGGTCTGCTGAGTATCACATAAGAGCTCTGGTTTTCTTCCGCAGTCCAAAGACATGCAGTCAGGTAAATCGGAGCTACTAAAATTGTCTTTCTATTTGCGTGTTGTGGGACGGCTGGTGTTTGTCCGTGTTTGTGTCATCCTGTGTACAGGGTGTTTCTGTGTGCCTTTCACTCATCGGAAACTCTATATATTGTTTCATATATTGAGTCTATAGCAATAGGTGAATCTGAGGGGAGTGGGATATTTTGCTAGCACATCAGCACAGATATTTTGAACACTTTAGTTTATACATATAAATTTAGGTGTATATATAAGCACCTCAGTATTGCTTCTAATAAATGCCATCTAGTGCCTACAGAAAACACACTGTTTGTACAGGGTGGTGTCCGGACTATGCGGGTGGGGGTTTTAAAGGCTGGGTAAAGACCCGTACAAGCTGATAGATTGACATCTGTGTACAGTGCATAAGTGAAAAAAGGGTTCAGCTGCGGGTTCTGCGCTGGCGAAGTTGTGAGCAGCAATACATTCACCTCGACTGCAATCCGGGATCTTTTAGTAGTGGAAAACATTGCTTAAATTGAAAGATAAACCATGAATTAAATCGAAAAATGTTATCTGCATTGATTTTCTAACATAATGTTTGTAGTTTTAAATTAGCAGCCATATATTTGAATTGCTTATTAACATAATTGAAGTACCCTAATACTCGATTATAAACCCCAATGACGCCATAAGCCACCTATGATCGGATCGGACCCAGGACATATTGCTGTGAGATGACAGTGCTAACCTCTAAGCCACCGTGCCGCCCTCCTAGATAACAGTATTAAACAGACAGTTTTATCCAAAACGACTTACAATTACAAATACTCTGCCAAGAAATCTGATTTTGCTTCTGATTCTGAAAGGGATTGTTCCAGACAGTTCCGGGTCAGTAACTTCTGACATGGCCTACGTACTTTTTCACAGGAGATGCTCTTTATTTGATCTGGTTCAGGATAGCAGGTAGTTGGTGCTCACTGTGTGTTCTATATATGGTTGCTGCCCAGGTAATTTAGTGACTGTGATTGCTTCGGATATCATTTATCTAACACTACTGGATACTGGACAGGATCATCCTGATTCAGAAAGATGCTTATAAATAAATATAAGAGTGCAGCAGTTAGTGTATGTACTCACTGTCTCACAAATATTGTCAAGTCTGTGTAGTCTAGGTAATTAAATCTATGAGTGTTTGGACTCCAAATGGTCTCGTCCATCGTTCCTAAATGGTACAGGACTCAGGAGATGGAACTAAAGCCACAAAATCATTCCTTCACTTATGGTTCTTTTGGCCCAAACTTTATCCTAGTCAGGGTCATTGAGGGTTTGAGTAATTGGGCACACTATACAACTCTGGATAGGTTTTCGGTCAATCAAAGGGGAGACCCACACACACCACTGGAACAAGCACTGAACCGTGAAGTTATTCTAAGCTATAATTATTCTAAACAAAAATGACTACAATCAAACAAGCTGACTACAAAAATGACAGTTTGTGTTGTTGTACAGTTTGTGTTGCTTGCGAGGTCTGAGACATGGATAGCACTTGTCCTGTCAGCCATAAGCCTGAGGTGTAAACCTCACTGTCCTAGATTCGTCACACGGAGTCTCGACCAAGACTCTGATGTGCCCTCCGATTGGGCAAAGGGAGCTAGTGGTGAAAAGCAGTTGAACAGTGAGCGTCTGTATGTTTGTATGTGTGTGCAACCGGAATGGAGCAATCCGGCTGAGATGGCGATGTTTGTAGGACAAAGGAAGTCAGAGCTCTGGGCTGAAACACACGCACACTCACACACTCCTCGCCTGCAGCGAAATCTGTGGTTTCCTTCTCAAAGGAACCGCAAAAATCTGCATCGTGTCTTGTCCTAGAGGGATTATTTCTGACACTTTGTGGTAGCAGAAGCCGGTGGGCGGGGGGGGGGGGGGGCGGGGATGGGGGGAAATGAGAGATAAACCAGGACGGGACCACAGAAAGATGGGTGTGGGGACATCCTATTGTTTCCCGCTGTAATGAACACTGCAGGTGGCCCGTGTGAGATCGCATGTATTTTCACCAAAAGGAATGTAATAAGGGTGATAATTATTATTAAAAGTAAAAGAACATGTACGGGAGGATGGCTGACGAGGGCCGGATTAAAGCGAACCCGCTTTGTGAGCCGGTTTTAGTTGCCATAGGAACGTTCATTGCCTGGCACTTGGGAGAGAGGAACCAGAGATGGAACGGGAGAAGGGAGTGGGACAGATAAAGAGAGAGATGGATGAAGAAAGGCAAAGAAAGAAGGAAAATATCCGGTAGAGAATATGAAAAGAGGGAGCGAGATAAACCTCAGTGACAAAACTGAACAAAGAATTTAGTGGGATGGGCGAATGGGAAATGAGTAAACGTTTAAAAAAATGAAGAAAGAAAATAAAAACGTTAAATAATAAATAGGATAGAAACTGTCAGCATATTTTCTTCACTTCAGACCATTGGCAGCTGCTTGGCTTTCCTAGAGGAAGCCCATCGTTGGCTTACATGATAACATTTGTCAATTTATTTATACTGATGGATTAAACTACATAATAAAAAATAAATGTTAATATTATTTTAAACTAAAATAACAACACTTATTTACACAATAGCAGCGGTCAAGTCATTTCACCAAGAAATGGGTTGCAGTCTTTCAACTTCATTTGCAAAATGATTGAACCGAAGTTCCCTGTGATTACGTGACGGTGTAGATCTAATAATAGCTGTCAAACAGAATTCAGTCTGTCAAAAGATCTTCCAATCATCTTGCAGAAGCTCCCAGACCCGCCCACCATTCACCCTCAGAGACTCGGCGTCCTGGGACAGGACATAATCGTGACGTTTATACTATGACAAGCGAGTTTCGAAGCAAAAGAAAACAAACCATGCAGTCCTGTTGAAGTGAATAGACGCTCAGCTTCTACAGGCCAATGAAGTTAAGTCGAGTCGATAATAGTCGAATAAAGTCGAGTCGATCTGTGATAAGCCGCTGACTCACAATATGTTATAAAGCAATTGTTATCCTTAACCTCTAGAGACCCTGCGTCCTCATATGAGGACATTACATTTTTGATTCTCCGCACCATTCTACCTATTTTTTTTGGCCTCCTATGGACACACTGCCCGTACCACCTAGTGGTCATATGACAACATAACACACAATTGATTGAACACAAGATGGTGACAATCCCACTAGAACGTTTCTACAGCCAGTCCAGACAAAAACATGGGCCATGTAAAAATACTAATCGAATTTTATTTTTAAAAGTGACTTTTTTTATTTATGTACAATAACATGATCACTTTTGTTTATGTATTCTAATGTTTACAGTTTCAATCAAAGTTTTGTTCTTTGTTAGCCAATTGCTTTATTTTAGACCTACTGTCTCCATACGAGGACATTTTTTTTTCCAAAAACAGCTTCATGTACAAAGACAAAATGTAATTTTTATGCTTGTTAGGTCCTACTAATCCCAAATAGCTTGACAAAATAAAAAACGCACATCAGGGAAAAGTCTGGCTCTCAGGAGGTTAAGGACAGATTGGCTTTTTTTAAGTTACCGCTCCCATTCATGTCCATTTTTATGTCATGCAGGTATTCCCCTGTTATTTATTTATTTTATCAACGTGATAACTGAAATGAACAGAGCTCAAACAAGGCCCTAGCAAATGTTTTATTCATTTATTACCAGGCAACTCAGCTTTGAATCATAAATTATGGATCCGGGTTTGATCTTTCCCACTGATTACTGTCTGTGTGTAGATTTGCATGGTCATATTGTGTCTGCTGGGTATCACACACATCGAAACACATGCAAGAAGTGAACCGACTGCACTGTAGCGTATCTTATGTGGTCTTTCTTCAAACTGGGTAAATAATTCAGCCTTTGTCCTGTTTCAAATATGATGTCGGCTATAAGGTGTTTGTCGTACCTCAGTGAAATGACAGTTTTACATCGGATGATTTAGGAGTTGTGTGTGTGTTAACATGCATGTTAATAGCTATATACTGTGCTTATCTTCAGTGCAACACTGTAGGGGTCAGTTCTACCTTCGTTCATTCCTTTTTTCATTGCTTCAGTTTGCTTTCATTTTTTTTTCTCACAGAGATACATAGAGAATATATAAAGTGGGGCAGAGAGAGAGAGACACAGAGAGACTCAGAAAGACAGAGAAAATGTGTGTGTGTGTGTGTGTGTGTGTGTGTGTGTGTGTGTGTGTGAGAGAGAGAGAGAGAACTGGTTGCCTGTTTGATTCAGAGAGTAAACCCTGTTAACCCAGTAGTGTAAATCATGTCTTTTTGTCTTTTTGATTTATGACAGACTTTTACGCGTTATTAGCTCTAGTACTGTCTCAATTTATGACGATCTTGCTACCCGTGTGCTTTAGCACTTGTTTCATTAAAAATTACCTTACACCAGGACTTCTTGTACAGCATCTGCTTTCCTTTCTCTGCTTTTCTTTATTTCAGTTTGCTTTTTATATTTTATCCTTTCTCACCATTGTCCCGTTTCCCATCACATAAAAGAAACCCTGTAAGAAAAAAAGACCTGAACTATTAGTGACCCGTGTTGCTGTCTATGGGAAATACCAGGTGTCCACCTGGTCCACTTTCTCCTCTCTCACTACACTTCTATATTCTTTTGACTTTGGTGGAGTGGGGTGGGTGGGGTTTGTTCTGATCTAGGGTGTGGGGGTGGGGTGTCCAGAAGTCTCCAGCTGGTCAGAGATGGTTGGTGATTGGGTAGAATCTGGATGACATGAAGCAGGGGTGGCAGGAAGTACCGGAGCACCAAGCCTGCACTCTTAATTACCTCATTTCAGTTCAGCTAGAACGAGAGAGAGTGTTAGAGAGAGAGAGAGAGAGAGAGAGGAGTGTGTGTGTGTTAGAGAGAGTGCGTGAGAGAGAGAGAGTGAGGGGGAAGGTCTGGGAAAGAGAGACAGTGAAGAGAGGAGAGGAACAGACACGGAAAGCACAGGAGGCTGAGAAAGAGAGCTAAGCTGAAAGCTGAGAGAGAAAGCTGCTCCCTCAGCTGATGTTTCTATGTTCCACATCAAATCCAGCTGCTGCAATGCTGTGCACTCAGCCGTACCTAAACTGCAGAGCTAGTCCTAATTCCCAGCTCTGCCTGCCGCACAATACAGGGGTAAGTTCGACCGAAATCCATTCATTAGTCGCTTTGTCGTGGGTATGTGTGTGTGTGTGAAGACATTTGTCCAGATGTTAAAATATATCTCTTCTTTGCAAGAAGGAACCTATTTGGAGCGTGACTGTTCGGGTAACATTACAGACTTCCCTTTCATGAACATTCATGATTTGGTCTCAGTTTGATGAGCGTGTGTCGCGTACGAGCTTGGCGTTTCAGTTCGCACTCATCAGCGTACCGGTTCCGTCTTTCTCACAGATTAAAGCGGTCGATTGAAGCGCCTCATCAGTTCGTATTTCCACATCTATCGGCACATTTTCATCTCGCTTATTTCCCTTTTATTGTCACTCGGCAAACTTTTCAGCCAGTTAATGAATAGGTTTTTGTGTGGCAGGTGATCAAAGTGTACAGTGAGGACAACAGCAGTCGAGCTGTGGAGGTCCCCAGTGACATCACTGCCCGTGATATCTGCCAGCTGTTCATTCTGAAGAACCACTACATCGACGACCACAGCTGGACGTTGATTGAGCACCTTGCTCACTTGGGAATCGGTAAGCACATCCATTTTTTGGCGTCATTTCAACAATTCCTTTTACAGCTGATTGGAACATTATGAAATCATTGCTTTATTGTTTTAACTAACTTCCCTATAAATCTTGCCATAGACACAATTTTTGACCCCTTAGAACCCATAATGACGAGTTTTGACCATAATGACGAGAGATTAGATTATTATTAGAACAGGTTCAATCTTAATGGAGTCATAAACTCGGACTAAACTATGTGCACACCTAGGTATTATGAGCACATGTTTCGAGCAGGGTGGGCAGACCTAGTCTCGGCACCCAGGGAACAGTTAGGGGTTTGATGGCTTTCTCAGAGGCACTTCAGAATCAATCTGGGAATCTAACCAGCATCCTTCTGATCACAAGTCCAGTTTTGTAAACAGCAGGCTCCTAATAGGCATTCAGGGGTGAAAGAGTTAATGCAACTTGTTCTTCGTTATTGGAGACCTGAGTTTTTTGTTATTAAGCTATGAATCCTTTGGCTAGTTGTGATGTAACATGATGCTTTATAGCACGTGCCAAACTCATTCTTGTGTGTCCTTTTATGTGGCCAACGAGAGCCTTATGAGGCCAACACACACACCTATACCTAAAGGGCAATTTAGTGTCTTCAGTTATACTGAACTTTGGACCATGGGACATACCACAGTCATGGGGAGAACAGGCTACACACTCAAGACCTTCTTGCTGTGAAGCTACTGCAACTGGTCAACACACCAAATGTATTATTATATTAAGTTTTGAACTGCTTTTGTCATTTATGTTAAATCAGTTTCAGAAATGATGGCTTATTTAAAATTATTCTATTTAAAACTTAATAGAATTATCTGAATTTAATTAACTTATTTACTTAACTTATTTACTTATGCTGGAAAAAAATAACCTAACTGATCTAAGAAACATATTAATGTTAATTGCCAGAACCAAAATTATGTGAGCCGAAAAGTACTAGTACATGATCATACATGTGGATTGTGTATTTTTCATGGCAATCATTTTAAAATAAAGTCTGAATTACTGATTGTCGAGGTTCCAATAATGTTGAGACTCTATTTCAGGGGTTCGTGCACAGTCAGGTTTTTACAGCTGCCAGGTTTTGTAATGCTTTACAGATTTCGTAAAGATGGTGCTGGAGATTCTGTTCATGCACTGTGAAAGAGTTTATTACATACATTTCATGCTGCTGCACTCAGATAAACATCTTCACAATGTCTGACAGCGATCAATTGGTAACAGACGGTTCAGACCCTACATTGCCTGGCCCCCTTGAGACGAGACTGAAGCTGGGACCAAGAGCGAATGCTTTTACTGTAAGAAAAATGTAATCTGAACGTCAGTGCGGCTCTCAGGCAGCGTAATTGTGCTTAGAGTTTAGAACGGACTCACGAGGGTTAATGCTTTCCGAGTCTGCCGCAGACACAGAGGGTTTTATATAGTGTCGGAGAGAGCAGGTCTTACCCGCAATTAATCGATTGTGGTTGGAGCTAAAAACTGTAGGAGAACTAAAATAACCATTACAGTTATAGTCTTTTATAGTATAGAGAAAACTTTTGTAGTTTTTGTGCTGGACTGCTGCATTCTAGTTTAGTTTTTATTACAAGTACTCTAACTACTAAAAGTCTGGGTCCTGCTCTGAGGTGGTGAGTAATGAAGTTCATGCACTTTGGTATTGCATTTAAGTAGTTTTATTTAGGTATCTGTATTAATCCGGTTAATACTTTACGGTACATTTTACTGTACTTTGTATCCACGGCCTGGTTGTTGGTTTGTTCCCGACTGTTGCCTGTAACTGTAAACTGTAACCCGACTGTTCCCGACTGAAGTGCCTTTGTGCAAGGCAGCCAAATCCTAACTGCTCCTCGCGCGAAGTGGCTAGGTAGATACTGCCCTGTGTTCACTACTGCCCCCTAGTGTGGGTTCACTAGTGTGTGTAAATGTGATTGGCTTGAACTGTGGAGGTGGATTCCAGTGCGGAAAAAAAGCACAAGTGGTTAAATCATTGATTCATTTTAGTTTCTAATCAGGCAGTTCTACCAAATTCAAATTCAATTTTATTTGTCATTACACATATACAGATGTACAGTACAATGAAATGTTTCTCTTTGCATATCCCAA
>JAOTRQ010061283.1:0-13537 GCA_028565875.1 Hoplisoma paleatum
ACCAGTAAGTGGTGGGAACTTGTGAGACTACTGGACAATTTCACATTTCCGATCAACCTAGTGCATGTTTTTGGACTTTGGGAGGAAACCGGAGTACCCGGAAACCCACGCTGACACGGGGAGAACATGCAAACTCCGCACAGAAAGTCCCCAGCCCGACCCGGGGATCCAACCCGAGACTTCTTGCTGTGAGGCGACAGTGCTGAACCACTCAGCCACCGTGCCGCCCTTATATATATATTACATTTTATTCTTGTTATTTTTATTACATTCAATAATTGTACCCAAAAGGTATATTTAAGCTGTAAACTATGTTGATCATTTTTTATATAGAGGTTTATCTTTTCAGCATTGGCATGTCTTGAGGTAATGGGGCCCAGAATCATAGTCACTTTCATAGATCCCACAAAAACCTTAGCAGTGCCCCTTCATGGAATATAAGGTGCCATGCACAAGCATTGAAAAGCTTCGGTCAAATGCTTCATGCAATAAGGAGCATCAGTGACTTTGTGCCTATCAGGCCAGTTAAGATATATTCCGGCAATACTCAATATAATGTAAACTCCATGAGCCTAGCCAGCCTTGTGTCAACACTTATGGCTCGTGCTAGTATTCATCATCTAAATATCACACGATAGATCATATTATCGTATTGCACTGTCGCTAACCAACTGCAACCCTTAATGACCACAATTTATCATTTTATCAAGATTGACGCCACAAAGCACAAGTCATCTGTGCATTATTATGACAATAAATTTACAGCACTGTAATTACCGTCCTAATCACTGGATCATAATCTGTTGAAAATCTTTCTTCTATTGACAGTTATGCATGGATTATGTGATAATTCTGTGAACATCAGTTTCTAGAAATGTTATTATCTTCTGAGCGACACGATTAATAAATGAATGTAACTTTTATTAGCGTCTACACGGACCCTCCATCACTTGACACTGAACGGAAACATTATCGAGATGATGTGAGATGCTTCTTCCTGCACTTTTCTTCACGCCCGCATGCAGATGTGTTTTTGTATGGCGTGGTGCAGCTGCACAAAAAAGGCCACGTGTAAGAGGAAGTGGATCAGGCCTCAGCGACGTTCTGTTACCAAGGGAACAGCAGGAAGTGTGAGGTTTCCTGTTTGCTGAGGAATTGTACTGACTGCCGTCTACAGAGGTGAGTGAATGTTAATAGTTCCTGAATTTGCATGGACGACAGTCTTCTACGCCACCGTTTCCGGAAGGTGTTGCAGTCATCCTTGATCTTGGCACGTCTTTTAAATGCATAGATGAAGGATTATCAAGCACTATACAATCAAAAGTATGTCAGCACCTGAGCTGATGCTGTTTGGACAACTCACTGCAAAGCCAAAATATTTGTTCCTGTACAAAGTGCCCAAAGAGCCACTAATGCCAGGCTTACAATAAACAATATACTAATAAACTCAGTATGAAAATGAAAATAGTTGTGACTGGGGGTCTAATCAGGAATTCTGCAAAGGTGTCACCCCCCCCCCTCCCAAATAAAACATCCTGACAATAAAATGATAACACTGATCGTATTTCACTCACTAGCTTTACATAATGTTTGGATTAGTAGGACCGTATTCTTCTTAATTAAATCAATGGAATTGTTTCCTAGTTTGGCATCATCGGCTTTGGCTTTATTTCCTTCTTCTAATAAAATTTCTCTATTAAACTTCTCAGGCAGAATGAAACAATAAGCGGAGAAGTGCTTAAATTTAATGCAGCTGACACAGAATGAAACGATAAATTTCTAAAAAGGGATGCGACGATGAATTAATGCTCCGATTAGTCTTTGTGTATCTGATGTGTAGAGCTGTACAGACGTTCTGTTCAAGACTCGAGTGTTTACAGATTAATAATTAAATACAGTTAAACCAGCTCTTTTAAATAAACAATTTGCTCTATAACCATGACCTTAATCCTATTTAGGGTCATGCTGGGATCCACACTGGGCGAAAACACTAAACACTAATCTGAACACGTAAAACCTGTGAATATATGAATTTAATACTAAATTATAAGCTATGCAATATAAACGCTGCACAAACGACTTTACCGTGTATGATGACAGTATGTCAGTATTAGACCCGACATGCAAGTAATGTGCAGTCAGCATGAGATACTTTAGCATCAACACTAGTTTTGTGAGCATAAAAAACAGTTTTTGTTTGTTATTTTGTTTTTGTTTGCTGCTGGTCAACCTGCATTTTATAACCCATTGGCTTAGAGACATATAGAATGGTTTCCAAATGCTACAATGGTATGTTTTATACTGGTATTTAAGACGTTACAAATTTCGTATGAAAAATAAATAAACACACAACAGATGTTATTAAGTTGGGAAAAAATATTTATGGTAAAAAAACATTTAACACAAGGCAAAATTTTCATGTTCATATCATCCGCTAAAGACAAAATAATCAAAACCTCGACAGGCACTTTTCTGGCTACATAAATGGCATCGATTTCCATGAAAAACACGTTCGTGAAGTTTCTTAAAAAGGGCAAAACAATGTGTTGTATTTGTTTTTTCACCAAGAAACTATAGAACCCATTAAAGAATTAATTAAAGGCTAAAGACTCGTCACAGTGTGAAGTGTGACTCCATTAACTCTTACTGATGCATGGCTAATGTGGGATATTGATTCGCTTCAAATGAAATGTGCTGACAAGTGAAATTTGCCTTCATGTGGAAATCACTGAGCGCGAAACTACAAGTCGATAAGAAATATAACAGAACAGAGTTGTACGTTTGTGCACATTCAGCACGGCTATTACATGGTTACATTGATATGCTTTGGCAAGGCAATTCCGCTTAAGGTAATTGATGGACCTGTCCTCTGTGCAACCTCTGACCTTTGCAGAGTCGTGAGTATCCCAGTCACGCTCGGTAGATTTGTTTTGTGCAAATATCGGCTTCAGATTCACGAGATTCAAACAATAGCCTTTGTGATGGACTAGTTCTGGCTCATATGTTGTTTTGTTTGTATATTTCCGTGATAAAATATTTCCTTGATATATATATAATGCAAATAAAACAAGATTAATGAATTTATGGCTGGGTTTTGTCCGGAACATTGTCATCACCTTGGCTAAACTGAAGTTGTGGGCACAGCAGAGTTCTTTTGTCCAGTTATAGAGCCACATATTCTATATCTGATCATAATTTTCCGGTTCTTTGGTTTTAACTAAGGATGTTCTGAGAATGGTCCAACATCCGATGATCATCTGGTCAGTGAGGTCCTACTGTTTTGATTGTTTTAGGTTACAATGTGTATAAAGCAAGACATGCTACAGACAGTGATCGTACAGCCGCAATATTACCTGTTTAAATACCAAATGTAATATAAGTGAGCCGAATACGGTCCATATTTTTGGGGGTAATAATTTTTTTGGTATCATTGTCACCTCGCATCAAAAAGGTCCTAGGTGCAATACCCAGACCGGACAGTCCGGGTCCTTCCAATTTAAAGTTTGCATATTCTTCCAGTATCTTGTAGACACGGAATTGTTCTAGGATGCAAAAACAGTGCACTGTACTGCCGATACTAAGCCAAAATAAATAGGGAGGATTGTCTTCTGTGGCGACTTATTATTATTATTATTATTTAGTTCCAATATAAGCCCATGTGGAGCACATAAATATAACAAAAATATTTGAGATTAAAATTTAAAATACTCTTTTCAATACACGGCTCTGCATGTGAACCCAATCAGTGCAGTGATACACACTTTTACACACAGGATGTTAACTATATATTTAATATTGTACCCAAAGTGTGAGTGGCGTACTTGGACATCCCATTTCAAGCACATTCTCCAAACATTGGGTCGTGTCATGAAAGTGGCTCCGGTAACACTTACAAACAAAGCGGATGACAAGACTCGATGGCTCCAGGTTGTTTTAAGTTTCATGGAGCAGCTGTTTGTCTCAGTTCGTTGATCGTGTTCATCTGAAGCGTTTGGAGAATGCGGTGCCGGGCGACATGCTAACCACTGACGGTTTCTTGGCACTGAAGGCATCACAGAACACCGAATGCAATCAACATTTCAACCTGTGTGTTCATGCGCTGCTTCACCCAGTCACAAGAGGCTCGACATTGTCGAATGTTTTCTCCTCTTGTCACCACATCGCAGACCAATAATAGATAACTGATCCCGGACAGTTCTTGTGCTGCCGGTCAGCTCTTCCATTCGTCATTCGATCGTGTCCTCATGCTGCTTATAAAAGTGTAGAAAATAGAAATCAGCATTCTATTCGTCCTGTGGCTTCGTGACCCTCCATTTCCCGTTTATATTCCATCCAGCATGGCTCTGCTGCACTTTTTGCTGGCCTTCATGGAATGTGTAGCCGATGTGAGCGGAGAACGACCGGTCCTGTGAGGAACATACTGGTTAGAGATCAGTTGTCCAGTCTTTCCGTTATCTGATCCGTTCGTTACGTGTGAGGTCCGTCTCACCTTTTAATGCGGCTGATCCGATCACAGAGGATGGACAGGTACTGAGTGAGCTTGACCATGGCGATGATGAGTGTTCCGATGACGAGCGTGCACGTGGGCCACAGTAAGGAAGACAAGATGGCAGAACGGCCGTAGAGACGGGTCAGGATGGCGCAGTCTTGCTGCTCGGATGGATCTGAGAAACATCGAACCTGCTGCTGCAGCTTCAGTCGATCGGAGATGTTTAACACCAATGCCTGCATCATGGCGTGATCTTTTCGGCACTTTGGAATGTAGAAACACTGTGGGAGGGAAGAAATCAGACTCAGAGTAATTATTTTAAATGACTTTTTGTCTGTTTTGTCCACAACCATATAAAATAAACCTAACATGAGACCGTAGCATGTTGGTGGATGTGATGTTTCGTGATGTTTGCACCTCCGGGTTGGCCTCTTGAGCTTCTTCATTGTGAGAAAGTCTCAGGATTCGTCCCGATGAGTTCAGGCTGACGTAAACCTGCAGACACGGGTATCTGGAGCTCTTCCAGCATTCTGCACCACAGCTGTAGCTACAGTTGATCTCACCAATGATGGTGGAGTTTAGAATGGTACAGCTCACTTCCTCTGTCCACACACTAAATAGAAAAGATCAGAAACGGAAGGTGGCGCCTACATCTTATCTCTTTTAGTCCTTTACTCCTTGTAAAGAATCATTGTCAAAACGACCAATAAATTATAGCAAATAAGAGAACTTAAGAAGTAAAGTCTTAGTCTCACCTGTCGGAATAGGATCGCACCATTGTAATCCCCAGGACAAAGAACATCATGACTGAAAACATGATCATGCTGAGACCGAGTAGAATCGCTCGATCTTCTCCGGCTTTCAGAGCTGTTACCGTCTTCCTCTTGTCCAGAATATCATACTCCCTGATCTTCTGATAAATGGTCCTGTTCAATAGATACAGACAAAAAAAGATTACTTAACACGTCTTATGTTCATAAAAACAGACCAGAAGGAAAGTTGTTTTTGAAATGGCTTTTTCAAAGATGAGAGTAATAAGGTGATGTAATAAGTCGACCCCCATAGAAGCTTTCCAGTCTTATAATGCTAGGATATTTAACCTTTTTAAAATGAATGACTTGTCTACTGCTGCTTTCGGTACATTACGATGTTATTCGCATTTCACTAACTGTCACGTTTTCCCTCTTTTTTGTCTCAACCACCAAGAAAACGAATCAGAATGTTTCCTAGCAATAAGGATTAGGTCGAGGATTTTAATGTGTGATTGTAAACATGTCACCGGAGGTATTTTTTAAGGCTGTGGAATATTTTTGGCGTACCAGAGACACAGAAATAGCGATGTGTTGTCCGACCGTAGACACACATCGGTCATCATAACACCGGTCAATCTAAGTGAATAATAAGTATCCCTAATAATCCGAGAGTCTTCAGACTCACTCCGTACCACAGTCGCATTGTGACTGACATTTAATTAGCAAAGCTGAGAAATACCAACAGGATTTAAGCCCAACGATCAAACGTCCCCAATTAAAGTCTATTTGGATTAAACGGCATCAATAATCAATGACTCACAAAGGAGGAGGCCTCATTTAAACGTCCTCACTACCCATTTACAATTTTAAAAGGTGTCTTAATACATGCTTTAAACATAATGTGCTTTAATGTTCTCAGATCATTGCTGTTTCGTTTACTGTATGGTATTATAAAACGATGCATTTGAAATAATAAAATATTTAAATGACGTAGTTTATTATAATGAAAATGTATTTAAATGGGTTCGTTTCAGTGGCTGGTGAAGCACAGAGAGTCGGAACTCCCGTAGCTATTAAGATGCATAAACTACTGAATTGTAGTAATGATCCCAAGGGCTGTGTCGACATTTAGGACATTACTAAATGAATTACTAAGTGGACCATGATCTGTCTGCTGTGGTGATTCCTGACAGGAGCATTGATACATTCTTAAAATATCTCAAAATATTCTCAAAAACGTGACCTGCTGCGGAGACCGACAGGGGTTGCGAGTAACAAGCTCATGCCCAACGGTGCCCAGTGGCAACAGGGCACTGATGACTTCATACAGACAGTAATGAGTAATTACACGCCACAGTTCCATCAATCCAGTATCAATCATTGTGAAAACGTATTGTCTTTCTGTTCATGATTTAATCATGGGTAAAGCTCATGAACATGAAGTCAAGGGTTTAAATTCTGACTGGCATTATAAAACTTTCCCATTGCATTGCTTATATCTGGACATTTTGGAAGATCCTGCAACATAATTAAATAACGCAACTCAAAAGATGGTTTTGCAGTCAAATAAGTAATTCGAAGTTCTTGCATTTAGATTCATCAAACGGTTTGCAGCTTAAATTAATGTGTTTTTAAGTTTGATGTGAAAAATGTGCTGCGGATGATGAGGTATTCAGCAAGTTTGAACCCATGTAAATGATTAAAAACTTTAAAATAAATAACACAATTAATAATAATGAGTACAGAACAAAATCTCAGATGAGTGATAAATAAATTGGTGTAAATAATTACTTTTAATTCTTGTCAGCATGTTAATTTCATGATCAATTATCAATTAATAACTGATGGAGTGCAGTCGCTATATTGATCACAAGAATACAACTTAAATGACAAAAATGCACATTTTATCCAGATATAAATGTAAAGCTAATAAAGATAAACAGACTAATCCGATGTCCGAAATTGTCATATTAGTGCATACCTTTCATTTCCTGATCCCTGACCTCCTTTAACTCCAGCCCACAGGAACATCCTCCCAGTACTTCCCAACGCACCCGCCAATGACTGCTGGGGTAATCTACAGAAGATACACACTCTTAATCAAGCATGAGAAACCAGGTCACATTGGCATATGATGTTTGTCCGTGAGCATCTCCTCGTACATCCTAATCGATTTGATCGAGCTCAGAAGTGATCAAAGCCGTGTTAATGTCTTACAACAGAAGAAAAGAAAATCCGAAATGATGAGAACGAAAGTGGTACGCAAATAGCCCAGAAAAAGTGGGTCTACCTGGAGAAAACTCTCTGACATCAATCGGTGGGCTGCCTTCACCCAGACCCTCTTTTCCTGCTGGCTAGTTTGTTATTGACTGCTCACGAGCTGTGGTGGGCAGGGAGTGGGGCACCCACCACGTTACTGATCCCCGACCGAATGATTTACTCCCTCCTCCTCACAGTGACTCACTTAGCCAGCGAGGGGACAGGGCAGGAAGGTGGGGACGGAGGGCTGATCATCTGAGTGCTCTTTAGCTGCCGTGTCCCCCATGTCCCCAACAGCTGGCTAGCGATGGGCTTTGATGGACAGCCTTCAGACCGCTTTGAAACAGGTGTGTGGGGCACCCCTTTACATTCCAGTGTGTGTGTGTGTCACAAACGGGGTTATACAGAATTTATGTGGGACCTCACTGTGCAGATGAATCGTTCGTTCTGCATACGCACACCCATATTTGTTTATGAATGGTGTCTGAGAGTGAATATATGAATGAATTAGCAAGCGTGCAGTAAAGAATTTAAATGCAGAGGCTAAAGGGAATCAAAGGGCTTTTTATTTGTCATATGGCCAAGAAAAAACAAAATTCTTTCTTTGTTCAGCCCATTTAAAAAAAGCCGAGGTCAGAGAGGGTTAAGCACCCCTGGAACGAAGAGTTAAAGAGTGTAAACAACAGTGTAAATAACATGCATAGGCAACGGAATCAAGAATGAACTTTTCTGTGTTTTATTTAATCTTTGCATTCAACTCAGTTTGTGCAGTTGAACACACAAGTGAACACACACACACACACACACACACACACACACATGCCCGGGTGGGTCACCCTAGCCACGGTGCATGGGGAACAGTTAGTGGTTAGGTACTTATCTAACGGGCAGTCATGGGAATTGAACCGGCAAACCTTCTGATCACAAGCCCAGATTTTTAACCACCAGAGGTCACGAGCTGCTCCTGGAGTGAGTTTTTAAAATAATCAGCTATAAGAATATGAATAAGAATCAGAATTATGGTGTGTGTTTACTTATGGTAGAATTAAATAACTGGTTGATTGATAAGGTAAATAGCTGTGGGCTGGGTGAGTATGAGAGTTTGGTCATTAATTGATGGATGTAGTGACTCTTTATACAACCTTGCTAAGTTTTCAGTGTGATATCAAATACATGGATTATTTGGTAGTCAGTTATTATATGGGTAAATTATTATGAACGCACTGGCAGAGCACCACGTTATTCGGCGGGCTACAAAGTTCTACTGGTGACTTAAGTCTGACTATAGCAAGCTGACTGATTTACGAGCACTGTTCACAGAGGTACCCTGGGAAACTGGCGGTGTGACACCGTTTCTAATTCAGGAAAATTCAAGTAGAATCATAGAGAACTCATTTAGCAAGCACATAATAATAAACATACTGACTCCAGAGATGGAGGTGCAATAGGCTGATTGTCACATGTCCATATAGTTTACGGTAAATTGTACTAATCTTTATGCCATAATAATAATATTAGATTTTATTTAGAAGCCCCTTTCAAGACAGCCAAGGACACTTTCCAAGTAAAGCAATAAACCAGTAAGAGTAATTGTAGAAGTAATTTAATAAAAATAGTAATCATAGAAGTAAAACAATAAAACAGTCAAATTAATTGTTAGTTTAAGTAAATAAATAGTGAAACTCAATCATATTGTGCAAAAGTAACTGCAAAAGGAAACTGACTGTCTTAGATTCAAAGATAGAAACATTTACATCTGACATTTACATCATAGCATTCTTTTTTTAACTTTTACGAATGTCTTTGTAGCTCGTTCCTGCACGACCGGATACATAGCTGCACCCTGAAAACTTCCCAGTTTGGTGACTGTGTGCCCTTGTAAATAGCTCGTGTAACCCAGTATACACCATCACCTTACTCAGATCTATTGTGTTGACAGTTGTAGAACTATCAAAACATTTGGATCCCCTCCAATATCGCCAGCATATCCAACTCCAAGTCCATATTTCAAATGCTATTCGTTGTTGACGGCGCCAGTTGGGCGTGTTCTCTGTTGGGCTGCAAATAGCATTAATGAATCCATGACAATAAGACTTACAAGATTCAATAAACACTTATCGGACATGTACAAGCAGACGCCTGCTGGGTGGATTCAGTAAAGCAGCTATAACGTGCAATAGAGATTGTAATACAGAGTCAGTTTGTTAAATAGCATGCTAATGTAACCTTCAGAAGATTGAGCTATAAAACAATATGTGGTTATATATAAATATATACATAATTCCTGATCATTGTCCTTGTAGACGCATTTAAATAACACAAGATGTTGGATATTCTAGTTAATGTATATGGCGGCACGATGGCTGAGTGGTTCAGCACTGTCGCCTCACAGCAAGAAGTCCCGGGTTCGATGCCCGGGTCGGAGTTCTGTGCGGAGTTTGCATGTTCTCCCCGTGTCAGTGTGGGTTTCCTCCGGGTACTCCGGTTTCCTCCCACAGTCCAAAAACATGCACCAGGTTGATCGGAAATGTGTAAGTTGTCCAGTAGTCTCACACAAGATCCCTGTAGAGATACAGGGTTGGGGAATGATCTGGCAACCTACCCCGTAAAATGTAATTGCCCAGATACTCTGGGGATCGATAACGGTCCACAGAGTAACCCAGGGTCGAAGTCGACTGAAGGGTAAAATAGAGAGAGATTTGGATATGAATATTTTAATGGTCGGACTTTTGCTAAAGGGTAAATAAAAGCTGGGGGCGGCACGATGGCTTTGTGGTCCAGCATATGGGCATCCATACAGCGCGTATGGCGCATGCACGTTTCTGCTAATGGTGCCAATTCTGATTCTTTTTACAGAACCGAGATAATATGAGTCGGTCAGTAAAGCGAATTGGTTCATTCGATTCATTTATGTCAGTCCGCACACATCTATCGAAGCATAATTGTACTCAAAGCAAAGGAAATAATAATTGAAAATATCTGTCTTGCTCATTTCTGTATTTGTATTACACTTGAGAAACGTCCAGTGACTGTAAACAGTTTGTCGTCTCGCCCGTTTGCCTCATTTACTTCGGTTAATTTTTAATTTTTGTATTAAAATTGTATTATAGTGTTCGTCTAATATTCGAATAGAAACTGTGATTGGCGGCACATGTCTGAGGATGCATGTGTGCTCGCCGTCGCCTCCTAGTGATGGGACTGCTACTAGTGATGGGGGTACTGATGTGCAGGTAGGGCAATAACAAGTAGCTCTTGAAATTGAGTGAAAAACAGAATAAAAGGGTGATTTTTTTATTTAAATTAAATTTGAACAGAGGTGCTTAATACATCAGTCACACCGTGCTTTTCTGGTACATCGTGCCTCTTTTTATGGGCCACTGTATCTGTTTTTTTCCCACCATGTTATTCATGTGTAACCTCTGCAATATCTGAGCATCTGGTAGCTTAAGGGTTAATCTGGGTGCTCATGACCAAGACCTAGCAGTTATTGCCTGTGTAGCCTGAAGCTGGATGGGTACTAGTACCTTTGCCCTTTCGTATAGCAGCCGGACCTTTACCCCAACCGCTCCAAGGACCTCGAAGGATTGACCCTTTTACTTTTTTGACCCCCGTCTTTCGCTTCATGTGTGAGAATCAGCCTCGGGACAAGCGGATCGTCTCGAAAATTGCAGTACAATGGAGAAATTGAGAGTCTTTTCAATTCAAGTTCAATTCCACCGCTGTTCAATTAATAGATGGTATAATGCTAATTTCCTCATAATCTATATCAGAAATAATCCTGCACTGTTTTATTAATGTCAACTGTTTACACGACACTAGTGCACTTTCTTTCTAACACTTCAGAATGTAAATACTGTTCAATAGCAGATAGTAGAAAACACTTTTATTTTTATTACTGTACATTTATTTATTGTAATTATCTTGACTTCTATCAGGCATTCTCAACGAGCAGCAAAGTAAAAATTTCATTGTACAAGGAAAACTGCTTTCATATGATATATGACAATAAATCTTTGAATCTTGAATCTTGTGTGAAAATTTAGGCCTCGCTTATGGACCGCAACTTTTATGCTGTTTAAGAAATAACCAACTAACTAACCTAGTTTAGGTTTGTTCCATATTGTTAAGCTTAATCAATCTTGAGTGTAGTGATGGAGTGGTCATGGTTTCTTGTGTCTGTCCTGGTTTCCTCTGGGAGCTCCGGTTTCCCGGCTGAACACTAAATACTATTAATCCTTATAATTAATATATTAATATTAATAATCTGATGAATGAATCTTGCATGAATAATAAATAGTAATAATGCATGTTACTACTTTCTAAGGATGAAACAATGCCTAGTGGTTAGGGTCTGTAATATGAAGCACACCTCACAAGGTTCATACCTCACAAATTGCTAGGTTGCTACCGTTGGGCCCTTGAGCGAGGCCCTTAACCCTCAATTGCTCAGACTGTTTACTGTAACTTGACTTAAGTTCTCTTTGATAAAGGCGTCTGTGCTGAAAATGAAATGTAAATGTAAATCAGTGCAC
The DNA here is from genome assembly GCA_028565875.1 of Hoplisoma paleatum. Lineage (NCBI taxonomy): Eukaryota > Metazoa > Chordata > Actinopteri > Siluriformes > Callichthyidae > Hoplisoma > Hoplisoma paleatum. The sequence continues at coordinate 12,033 of JAOTRQ010061283.1, forward strand.
TGACGATTCATGTCAGTAGCAAATCTATAATTACTTTAAACAGCAGAGGGCGCTGTCGCTATTCATCTTGTTGCCCAATCGTCATGTTAGTCATAGTTTTGCATTCGGATTGAGTCACACTTTTGGTCGTTTGTGTTTTGTTCAGTTTGCATTTCCCTGTTCTCTTTTTGCTAAGAAAGAAATTCCATCACACACACACACACACACACACACACACACACACACACACACACACACACACACACACACACACACACGCTGTAGACAGGGAAATGATCCTGCAGATCATACAGATGTTACTCAGCGTTCCCACGACTGAATAAGAGAGCTATACAGAACAGCATGTCCTCTTTATTAACCCTCGAGTACTCGTTTGTTTTTGTTCTGATTTTGCTCAACATTTCGTCATTCGGCGTTCAGGTGAAGCACGACTTTCTACTAGCACATCAGCACCGAGATTAAACTCCCATCATGACAATTTTACTATTATACTAACTATCTACATTAGCCACTAAGTAACCACTGTAGTGTACCTCAAAGCTGGATAGTTAGCAGAGCAGGGTTACACATCTGCTTTAATAACTATGCAAAATTAATAACACACAAATAATCACGATTATTTGTGGCTGAAAGACTTCGCATCATTTTGTCATTCGTAATTTGACTGTCTTGTGTGACCTGACTCACTGTCAGCATTCCGATTAGACTTGTCACGCATTATTTACAATCATTTCCGCTCGTTACGTTTCACATTTTACGTTTTTCTGTCATACAGAAACAGCTTCCCGAGTAAATGTTTAGCACGTTTACTCAAGTTTAAGCCGACGACCGTGCAAGGATGTCCGTCTTCCTAAAGCTTGACAACGAAAGGTTTTCAAAGCCATAAATCACAGCATTAGTAAGTAAGTACACGTCGGCTAAAGTGCTCAGTAAAGAGATGATGAAGCTTTTTAATCGTCCCGGAGGACTGTGAGAGACTCTCATGTTCTGACAGACGAGGGAAGCTCGACTCACGTCATTACAGAGACGATCGTTGATGCTCATCATCCTCAAGTTCTGGGTGGAGGATCGAGTCGAGTGAGATGAGGGACGATGCAACGATGCACCATAAATCTGATTTGAACTGGTTATTTATTTTAGAAGACTCAAAAAGTGAAACCAGCAATGTTGTTGTTTTTATCTACATCACAAATATTCCTTGTTTAGATATATAAAAGATAAGTACACTTGTGAAGGATGGATGGATGGATGGATGGATGGATGTCGATCGATCGATTTATTCGACAATGTATTTATCTCAGCACGATTCCAACCAGAGCGAGATTTGGTTCAGCACTGTTGCCTCACAGCAAGAAGTCCCGGGTTCGATCCCCGGGTCGGTCCGGGGACTTTCTGTGTGGAGTTTAAATGTTCTCCCCGTTCTCAGCATGGGTTTCCTCCGGGTACTCCGGTTTCCTCCTACAGTCCAAAAACATGCACTAGGTCGATGGGAAATGTGAAATTGT
>JAOTRQ010061294.1:0-13536 GCA_028565875.1 Hoplisoma paleatum
ACACACACACACACACACACACACACACACACACACACACACACACACACACACACACACACACACACACATCAAACATCTAGCCAAATAAGAGCAAGACATGTTATTTAACGGTATATGTATTTAACACAGTGTACGTAATTTAACATATGTGTTATAACAGTGTTGCATACTCATGTATACCAGTTAAATAGAACTGGTATTGAACTTTACATCAACGAGTGCAACAAACAAAATGTATAGGATTTTGCTCTAGTATAAGCTCACAGTTACACACTGTCATGAGGAAATGAATCTGAAAGTTCCTGACTTCCCTAATTATGCATTGTGTGTGTGTGTGTGTGTGTGTGTGTGTGTGTGTGTGTGTGTGTGTGTGTGTGCTGGGGAACGATTGAGAAGATAGTTACATTTCAAGAAATTAAAGTATGATATGTACATTTTAGCTTAGCTTACACCTTCATTTAAAATGATGCAGCGTACAGTCTGAGCAATTTAGGGTTAAAGGCCTTGCTCATGGGTCCAACAGCAGCTTCCCGGCAGTAGAGAAACTTGAACTATATGTGATATAAAAGGCACCATTGTCATTGTTGGGCCCTTACATTCATCATACCAAAATAAGAACCACTGATGCTGAATAGCATCACAGACTGATTTATCTGTTCTAACAAGATTTCCAAGAGACACTACCTGCTGTACCATCAGCAACATGCCCAGACATGTATACTTTGTATATACATCATGTGGGCACAGTATACACCAATAAAACACATGCCAAGACTTGCCAAGATGAAATGTATGCAAACTGGATCAGCCTGTGATATCAGTTTTGACTCCAGTCTTTAACTTTTAATCCAGCCCTGAGTGAGTTAATGATTTTGGTTCGCTGACTGTTGCTAAATAAGTTTGTTTTTAACAAACGACATGATTTATATCAGTGAAGATTTTCAACTGCTAGAGTTAAAATACTAGACTAGAAAACAGAAGGTTGCTTTAGCAAGTCCCTTAACCAAGCTTAAACTGAATACTAAGCTGCTTTGCATGAAAGCTTCTGCTAATACCACAAATGTAAATGTGAGAAGTGTTAATTTCTTGAGCAGGGCACGTTGCACAAACTTCTGTTTTTTATATTTTTAACTTTCTTGTTAAATGTTTTAATAGACAATAATTATACACATCAGTTAAATGTCTTGTTAAAAAAGTATTTCCTTTCTAAGTATAAAATCAAACTTATTAAACATTTATTGAAATTGAGGCATTGCATGACGACCTTTATTAACTGACACAAACAAAACTTGTATGCACACAAAACAAGGTTTAAACATTGATACAGTATTTTTCTAATGGTCTGGGGTGTTGTGATTCTGATGTTAGCTTTGTGATATATGCTCTATTGTTGCTTAACCAAAACCACAATCCCGAATCTAAATCTAATTCAAGTGAATGGTCACTTTTTGAAAAATTCCATTTTGTGCTTACTTTGTAAGTAAAGAATAAACGTGTATTTGCTGAGTGTGGCATAACACAATAATAAAACATGAAATAACAATGAAAATAATTACTGTGCTCATAATATTAAGACGTTTGTTTCCAGTAAAAGATGTGATCAATATATGTAATCGTTTGTATATCTTTTTAAAATTGTAATTACAATGTCAGACCTGCATGTTCAATTATAATGTCCAAAACAATGGTGCAAACAGCAAACCCTGGGTATAAAATCCCCATTACAGAATACTGTTGTATGGGCTTCAGCAGGAGTTACTTCCCCAAAAGTAGTGACAACAGTGGTTTGCTTTGATTAAAAAAGGAACAAGATACTTTTGGAACTTCACTTTGGTTAACCCCAGCATTTGACACTATTTGTCTAATACAATGCCTTATCTTTAACAGAAAATTTCCCTGGCATTGCTTGACTTTTTAACATTTGTACCCAAATATTCTGTAAGCCAACAGCTCAAGTATTTCCCTTTTTCCAACAACTGTTCCTTGTGAATTAATGTTTCTATGGCTGTGGATTTTCATCTCATTCATTTCATTTCATGTTTTTTAAGCAAGGGTTGACAATAATCCTTGGTGAATGTCAGCAAACTTTGCCAATCAGTGTGTCAACTGTAAGTGAGGCAAGTTTGAACAGCCAATCAAGTAAAAAGTATTTGGGAATCTTGGGGTCGTTTGGATAGGAAAAGGGAAAAAGAACTCAAACGTTGATACTGTCATAATGTGTGAAAATCATTTTGTGAGTCATGTGTGTCAATTTGTAAAAAAAAAAAAAAAAACATCAAAAGAAAACAAAACAGAATTGGTAAATTTAAACATGATTTAACATGAAAAAGAATTTGTTTCAACATTACTGAAAATGAAACATTTAAATTTATGTAAATGTAAATCAGAAAAAAATTTGCAGTTTGCAGGTATAAAAAAGAGTGTGATGCTGTTACTCATAGGCTGCATCATTTAACTTGATCATAATCAGGAACTCCCATTGCAAAGAGTCAGTGCGATGCAATATAGTGTTCAACTTTCAACTCGCCTGTAACCATGTCATTCTTTTTCTCTATTTGATGTTTCAAATAAATACATAGATCAAATAGTTTAAAACATTGCGAAACAGAATTGTAGCACTAACGGGAAGACAGAGGATTATTGTACAAAATGGATGTCATTTCTTCAGTAAGTAACTTTTTTATAAATATTATCCACATCTAGGTAATGGATTAAATACTTAAGCACAGATGTACACCACTATGTATTTATTATACCAGATAAAACTACTAGCTTTCTCAAAAATTTCATTTCAGCATCATTGTTTAAAATACATTTTGTGTTTATTATGTGATTAGCACTGGCTGCTGTACTATATTAAAGAGGCAGGATTTTATGTATGTAATTAAATTAAAATATTGTTTATGTATAATAATATGAGAAAACATTTCTTGTCATTTTTGATCTCTTAGTCATCAGAAGACATTATTGCATATGATCAAATCTTTCGGCCGTCATATGATTTTTACCCATACATACCTCCTGATAATGGTCACATTGGTAAGTAATACGAATAAATGTTTTTAGTTAAGTTATTTGATATGTATTTTTTTTTAACCCATGTTACTGATAGATGACAATTTGCTCAAATACAATTAAATGTAAAACATTTTTAATAACTGATGGCAATAAGTTTTTTTCATTACCCACATTTAGAAGAATTTTATATAAACACACACACACACACACACACACACACACACACACACACACACACACACACACACACACGAGATACATTTTTATGATGCTGTTTGCTTTTCAGGAATGCTATCATACTGTGATATACCTTCACATATATATAACAAAATACTAAATATGCTCACTAAATTAATATTATGGAATGTTTTAAATTGTGTGATTTCTACATAAAAATCAAAGTTCCTAAATTTTTAAAGAAGTGCTAGTTACAATCATTTTCACAACTATGATCGATAATTGTTCTGTATCAATGAGCAGTGATCTCCAGTTCAGTAATTTTCTTGGTGTTGCATGCTGCAACCACATTCTATAATTCACACATTCTACCAAATTATGGGATTCAAGTTAGCTTGAGTCTGCATGAGATTCATTACTAAATCAGCAATGACCTTCACTAAAAACCAGCTTCTGTGGACTTTAAGGCATCTTGGGATTACTGTTTTGTTTTAAGGTTTAGTGACGTCCAAACTTCAGATTCTTCCAGGAATGCATTGCCATTTTCAGTGGCAGAGGAAACAAAGGAGCTTCATAACATCATCAATCCACTGCCATGTTTCTCTGTAGGCTGGGTGTTCTTTTCAGTATAAGCATCATACTAAGAAATAATTCCAAACATACTGATGATTCACAAAAGTTCAACTGAACAGTGCAAAAGCTAAAAACAACAACAACAACAACAACAAAAAACTACTGACCCAAAAGCATAAGAGTGCATTTAATGTCTAACAAGACTGTCTAGGGTTCCTCTAACTTTGAACTTGTTTTTAACTGTATTTTATGGTATATAATAAAAATTTCTATGATACAATCAAAAATAAGTATATAACCCCTTAACCAAATACTAGTCCAGATATTGTGTGTTTTAGCTCAAGTACACTTGATGAAAGTAATGAAACCCTCAGGAGAAACAGTTTCTGAAGAGATTCTATATTATACAATGTGAACTCTGTATTATTATTATTTTTTCTAAACGTAATTGTTTGCAGAAGTAGGTGGCAAAAATATCAAATGCAGAAATGATAACGTTCTGAATGTGTTTTGTCTTGGAACTATAAAGTCTAGATTTGTCTCATACATCTGAATGTGAGCCAATGACACATTTTTAAATAACAAACATTGAAAAAAAATCAGATAGTTGTAGGCAACATTTTAATGAACTTGGACTTTAACTTTTAAAAACCACATTATTTGCAGTAACACTTCACCAATATGGGTACTGAAAATAAAATTGGGGACTGATTGTCACTGCCAGTAAATTTGTGTATTTGCTTACACAAAGTTCAAACCAGTTCAAAACTACAGCACATTCAGCACATAAATAACTAAAAAAACTTACAAGGCAAGGCACAAAATGCTTATGCATTAAGCAAATTTCCTGTCATGTTACACATACACTATATTGGCAAAAGTATTTGCTCACCCCTCAATTTGCTCAAAATCAGGTGTTCCAATCACTTCTCTGGCCACAGAAACTCTTTTTGGAAACTTTGTTGGAACAGTTTGGAGCCCCTTCCTCTTCCAACATGACTGTGCAACGGTGCCAAATGCAAGGTCCATAAAGATGAATTAGAGCAGAGACTGAGAGCCAGGACTTTTATCTTAACATTAGTATGTGACCCCATAAATGCCCTGCGGGCAGAATTCCCATTAACGCACTCCAGAACATTGTGGACGGCCTTCCCAGGAGGGCTGAACAATGTCTTATCAAACTTTATGGGGTGTCACTTAAGCGCATTGCTTATTTATACATGTTGTATAATATGACTATACCACCATGTAATACAATTCCTGGAAAGCAAAAAAAACTGCATTATTAAAATCAATATTTATATAAAAAAATATTTTTGTATAAAAGATTACGAAATACATTTTTTTACAAGATAATAATTCCATTGGCTATCTGTGATCAAGAATAAATATTTTTCTGTTTTGTTTCTAGAAAGTACATGGGATTATCACCAAGATCATACACACCAAAGTGATCTGGAAGTTTCTTCTAGCAGTCATTTTGCTGAACTTCATCCTGCCACTTATTACTACAGTGACGTGGAGTCCTACCACCCACCTCTAGATTCAGGATTAAGTGCTTTTGTTCCTGTGGTTGGTCCTCAGGTAGGTCCTCTCCTATGTTTTTCTAAAAAAAATAAATAAAGATGTGTACGGATACTGTCATTAAAATACAGTTAGATTATAGCGAACAATGTTTTCCCAAAACGCATAAAGCTGAATTACGTAAATTAAATTAAAAATAAAGAAAATACATAGATGCAAATTTTAAGATAAATTGTATGTCAAAAAAAAAAAATAATAAAAAAAAAAAAATATATATATATATATAAAGTAATTAAAAAATACTGAAGTTGTGTTAGAATATATAATTTAATAACTTTCCACTTGCATAGTGACTTTTCCTTTGATAATGTTAATTACACAAGCAGCACACTTATACTAATCTTAGGTCTAAATATACAAATAAATTTATTTGATGATGTTTGAGAGAATGAGTGATTATAAGACATGATGAAATGTGAAGAACCTTCCAGAGATGAGCATGAGACAGGATGTGATAGGGGCCATCTGCACGGAGAACCACTGCAATGCTGAACTCACTGATTGCTCAATTCGGTCCTTTCCAAAGGACTGTGGCCACTGGCATGGCTCAATCGGAGACAGACAGCAAAATCAGTGCACACACGCATACATGTTAAATATGAAAAAGTGTTCAGCAATCTATTTACTGCTAAACAGCTGAGCATTTCATCAGTTAGATGACTGATTACATGCATCAGCTCATCAGTGTTTAACCAACACTTAAAGACGTAGTTGCATTAACAAAAACATTTTTGGGAGGAAAAAACTAAAGATGATATTTTCCAGACCAATTACAAAGTCTAATAGCTAGGGTCTGGGTCATGCTATGGGTTTTTCTGTTAAGCAGCAATAACACAGAAATGAATTAATGCAGATTCACTTTGAAATGCTGTTTCAAAAGTAGATACAATGATTTGCCTTTTATGTAACTTACTTTTATTATTTTAACTTTAAGTTTAGTCTGGTTTGAACTAACAAGTACAGTAAATGCATAGTATAAGCATCAATTAAATGTTTTTATTTAAGATTTAAGACTAAATATAAGTGTGTTTTTGTATGACAGTTTCGAGAAAAAAAACATATTTCCCAACACACAACAGTTCCTCTTTCATTATAAGTTTTTTTTGTGGTTTCCAAGTATGGGATTATTGTTTTGTCAACATAGCACATTTTTTGATACTCAATATTGATTGAACCTAAAACTGAAATTAAAACAAGGTAACAAAAATAGATGGCTTAGAAAAAGGGATTTTTTTTTACATTAGATCAAAGTAAAATTATGAGAATTTTTTTGTGTGTACGAATATTAAACTGTAAAACAAAATGTCAATACATATACAATATTATTTGTCTTGTGTGCCAGACAAGTTTAAAAATTTTCAAAATAATTAATTTTTGTAGACATCCCGACTGTAAAAATGTCCATGAAGTTCTTTGCACAAATTCATTTTCACATGAAGAGAAAATAATTATTTCTTTCCTTTCCGTTTCACCAACTTTTTGTTCAATTGCTGTTTCGACCTCTCACTTCCATGCTAATGAGCTGTCGCCAGAAATGCTTTTAAACGCATGCAATCACATTTTATCAATGTGATAATGTCATTTAAGCAAAAAAGGAATTATCGAGCTAAGAAATGACTCAGTCGACTTTGTTCTTTATTTTATATTGGATATAAACACTGTGATAGCAGTGAGCAGTTTAACTCAACACATCAGATCATCTGCTAACTCTTAGCTATATCAATTTCTTTATTGGTTTTAGTCTGTTACTATTTTATTACTATAACTGTTTTATTGTTTTACTTGTAAAGTGTCCTTGAGTTTTAAATAAATCTTCAATAAAACTCTATTATTATTATTATTATTATTATTATTATTATTATTATTATTATTATTATTATAAAATAACATGACAAAATTTGTGTGGGTGATAATCACCCAGCATTAGTGTTTCAGGGTTAAGTATTTTAAAACTGTTCTAAATTCAAGCATATAAACTTGCATATGCATTATAATAAAAAAAGAACCTAAAGAGGTGACACTGAGCTAATAACTCTTTTAATCAGCTCCAGTGTACCTGCATTCCTGATCTTTATACTGATTATTGACACAAAGTCGTAATGCTCTTGTCCACAGTTTGCGTATGTATCTCACCCCATGTACCAGCACTCGCCTCCAGGTCACTGCAGCACAGACGATGAAGATACAGGAGCACAGAGTCCACCATTTGAGGTTTCTGAAGGTGAGGAGGACCATGAGGAACCACATGCTAGTATGTCCACTGGTATTGTCGGTAAGGAAGTAACAACCTTTAATTTTGCTTAAATAAAATATATCACAACTTGTATAAAGCAATTTGTTTATGTCTGATTAAAAATGTATACATTAGTGTATAATAAAATACACAAACTTATCAGAGGTTTCATGGCGATGTTTTTGTGGATCTTGTATCCATCAATAATCTAGGACAGGCTTCTACAAGAAACATTTTTTCTTTACAAAGGACTGAAGACATTTGATTTGAAGATCTGTAAATATTAAAATACAATTCTGAAGCTTCAGCAACATTATAAGTATTTCTGTTTTGGTCCACCAGGAAACAAGAGGAAAATGCGTCTTTATCAGTTCCTTCTAGAGCTGCTGAGAGATGGGGATATGAAAGACTGCATTTGGTGGGTTGATCGAGAAAGAGGCACCTTTCAGTTCTCCTCCAAACACAAGGAGACACTGGCCAGTCGCTGGGGCCTGCAGAAGGGTAATCGCAAGAGAATGACCTACCAGAAAATGGCCAGGGCACTGCGCAATTACAGCAAGACTGGAGAAGTCAAAAAGGTCAAGAAGAAACTGACCTATCAGTTCAGCAGTGAAGTTCTGAGGAGGATGTCAACAGAAAGAAAATATCACTGAGTGAGTGAGAGAAGATTTAGTGAGAGGATTTCCAGTGTTCGATGAGAAAATGAAGCCTCAATTCTGAAGAACACTTGCTGAACATTTTCCCCAACTGTTTATCTCAGGGACTCCACAGATTTTAGGTTGTCTATGGCTAAGTATGAAACTCAAAAAATTATGTGAAACTATAGTCATGTGAACTTGTGTTAAATAAATGATTGTATAACTTGAAACAAGTATCTACATAGCTTGTGAAGATAAAACTGTGGTTCTCACCAGGGTGACCAGGGTGAAAAGTCCTGCAGGTGATGCACATAAAATGTTGTCATTGTCTTAAAGGGGACAAATTATGCGTTTTCAAACCAGTTAAAATAGATATATGGACTCTACAAAATGTCTATATTTTTACAAAATCCCTCTCATATAAATAGACATTATTCGTTTCATTGACTCCAGCATAATCCCTATTCTGAACACTCAGACTACCTGCATTTGGAATTTGAAATGTAGAAAACCGCAGGGCTGTTACCTAATGGCAAAACATGAACACACACTTTGTGTGGACATTGTTTTAAAATGTCAATATTTGTATCGTTCTTGGGCTGGGAGAATGTGTACAAATCTGTTGCATTACAGCCAAGAACTCAGCACTTCCTGTCTGAATCTTTTCCTGGTTATCATCGTCTTATGCACGGCAAGGGCGTAACTTTAGGTCTAACATTGGGGGGGTTATGCTGAAATGATGTCCTTTTATTGGGTGGGTTACAATGACTGGATTGAATTCTTGGGGGGTCATAACCCTAACCCACGTGTAAATTACGCCAGTGATGCACGGTGAACGTAAAGCCATCATCCATTTGCTGAATCTTCTACTAATCTATCAGGTGAAGCTCTGGTGAGGTTTATCAGGTGATGTGTGGTTTTTCATGACACCAAACTATTTAAAAAACTTTTATTTCTTTTTCTACCAGTGTGCATAGTGTGAACCCAAATAAACAGACCATATCTTATTAAAAGTACAAATTAAATATGAGAAAATACAAACATTATTTTGCCATCTTACACATTGATAATTCACATAGTTGTTGAGAATCAGTGACTGAAAACAGGTTAACACAACTCTTTATTTGTCCCAAACTGTTTACTATTATTTAGTGAGTAGTGCACACTATAATAGTAAATTGCTGTCTCAAATGGCTCAATGCATCTTGGGGGCAAATGGGGACTGACATTTGATCACACTTCTCTATTCTGGCAATATTTGTTTGTACAAAGATTTCTATGCTTTGTTTACCCCCTACTAATAAATTATGTAATAAAGGCTACTTACATTTATATGAAGTAGTGGATGCCTCCGCTTCCTGATTTGGCGATGGCTGCTATTAACTAGTCAAAAGTCCCGCCCCTTCCGTTACACAGGTATAATGGCGTCGGTTTAGTGCATGTTGTGTGCATCGGTTCACACTGAATTTTTTGGCTGTTTTATTTGCTTGCAATATATTGTGTTTCTCGTTTTTTTTACTAAGGAGACTGTCTATAGAATTATTAAGAATATTCTGCTGGAAAGGTCATTAGTTACCATTTAGTATGTTTGCATTATTCACGCTTGTTTCCTGTTTAGTAGGGATGTAACAATACTGATGATGTAATACAATTTTTAATTATACGTTTTTCTCTTAAAATTAAGTAATGTATTACGGATGATCTGTTGTTTATCCAAATAACAAATGGTATTTTATTGCTGTAGATGAATTTAATTTTAAAATTAAAAAAGGTTAACAATTTGACAATAGCGACAGCGCCCTCTGCTGTTTAAAATAAATATCAATACATTAAACAGAAATACAGACCTTAATAATGCCTAGGTGAATAAACTTTTCAATTTTGGGAGACAGTGTGGCTTAACTTTCTGCTGCTAAACCTTAAGCTCACATTTATTATACTAAATCTGGTTCCAAGTTTCAGAAGAACATAGCTCAACTATATCAAGGGTGAAACACCAAAGCATGCCCTTACAAAAGCTAAAATGACTACAATCTGGAGCAACTTTAAACTTTTTTATTCACATATTTCATTCACATGAATTGCAAAAAAAAACAATTATATAAAGTATAATGTGTGCAGGACCTTGCTTGTTCCAGCATTAGTGTACCCAAGGTGTATAACTACAAAAACAGTAAAAAACTTTTTTGGAGACCTGCATACATAAAACTTACATTCATTTTTGACTAGTTTTATACACTTTGTGTTGTGAATTTCATTTTGATACAATATAGTAGCATCAGTCTACATGTAATTCTTGTTAATAAAGTTAACCATTTCTTGTATGTTTGTGTGTGTGTGTGTGTGTGGGCGACGACTCAAATTGCGAGTTGTGCTTATTGTGTTTCAGTTGAAGCTTTCTCTGAACATTTCCAGGATGTAATGGCCTATTAAAATGCTAAAAAAAAGTCAAATTGTACACTGCATACTAAAACATTATATAAAATGATGCAGTATAAGAAATTGTTCACAAGACCAGTTTGAGTTGAATTCTATAAATAACTTATCATTTTTGCAGTATGTAAAGACAGAGCATGGTAAATAGATATATTCTATTATTTAAACAAAGACATACACAATATTTAAAATTCAGACTACTGTGACACTGCTACGATTAAAAAAAAACTATTGAATAAAACCTAATGACTGTAGGTGCTCCTAACAGGATACAAACTATGTTGTTCTGATCCCCCCAGCAAATGTGCATTACTTTTTTACACAAGTCTTTGAGTAAACAGGTTGCATGTAACAACTAATAGCACTGCTGAGACTTAGTGTCTCATATAAGCGTCTTCAGTCTCACAGCATGATGTACATATTTAACAGAACATACATCATGTCTGCTACAGTAAAAAGAAGAAGAGCATTTTAACACATTTATGAAACTTATTTCAACACATTGCTGCTTTTGTGCCATTACTGGATTGGTGCACTACTTTTTAAATCACTATGGTTTTAATAAAAACCCTGCATTCTAGTTTACATTTGTGCACTCTGTAAAGCAGCTTCACATTTAAACATCATGATATCAAGTATTATAATGCCTAAATATAATAATTAGCAGTGCATAAAAACAAAATGACTCGTGAGTACTTAATTCTCCCAAATTACACAAAACATTGGTTTCATATGTAAAGATATGTATCCCTCACTGTGCTGAAAATGGTAGAATTAAAAATGTCACTGTGTTGCATCCATTCAATATATTTGTACTTTTTTGTGAGAAAACAGATGCCACACTTAATGTCGAGAACAAGAGGCGCTTCCTCAATATTCAGTCAAAATTCCAGTCAAACGTAAGATAATTACGATAACGATAAGATAACGTAAGATAATTTTCTAGTCTTTTTAAGGCACCAAAGCATTAAAACAGAGAGTGTACAAAGTTTTTAAGCCCACCCAAAAATCTAATACTGCACACACATTGAAATTAAGTTAAGAAAGAAACTAGACAGCATATGAATGGTTGAATGGACAAGGACATAAAAGCAATGAGTTGATTAGCACCATCAGCAGGTATTGATTGATAAAATCCTTGTTCAGGCCAGCAGCCGCATTTGTATGTGAAGCCTGGGAAGGACTGATAAAGATTTTATGGAGGAGAAGGATGATGACCACAGAACACAACTTTATAAGAGTCTGAATGAAAAGGTTCTACTGAATCACATTACATCCTGCAATTTAATTTACGTTGGGTATATGATGAGACACCACCAAGACTTAATGTAATGTCAAACTCTAATCTGTTATACCAACTAAAATACTAAACAGAACAATTCATATGTGCTATACGCACCAAACTATTAAATTACCAATTATATTTATATTATATGATCTATCTCCAAGCATTTATACACAATACTTTTGTATTGCAAATAAGTCTTAAGGCCCACTAGATTACTGTGTGATGTCTGTTTCTTCTCTGTTTTGACAGATTATAAAAAGCGGGACCAGAAGTTGATGAGGTCTACCTCACTTCTTACTTTAGCTGAGTGTTTTGAGTTCCTCATGTCTACTTTAGATTGTGGTATGGAACCTTTGTCCAGGCCTGTGCAGCACTCATGCAAAGCTGAGCACCATGCAGTTCACGAAATCATTTACAGCTGTGCATCAGCCTGCCGTGGCCAATTGTCCTCCTCAATGCCAGAGTCATAGTCCTCTTCCGTGGTCGGTTTGGTTGGCGCTCTACAATCCAAGTGCACAATTACAGAGGTTTTTAAGTCAATAACAGAATTCCAGAGACCTCCAGTGACCTTTGTCAAATGCTTAAGTGAAATTTTAAGTGAAAGTTATTGCTTTTCAGATCAGCCTTTTCTATTAGTCACACTGAGCAAATGTTGTGCTATTACCTTATATAGTGTGGCTCGCACTTTCCTTGAACAACGTCCTTGTTAAGCTCTACAGCCACGATATCAGAGTTCGGCACTTCGAACATGGGCTCCAACAGCAGCTTTTCCTAAGTAACACAAAACAATGCAGAGAGCTATATCTGAAAGAGGACATTTAGTTAAGCTTGAGAATAGGAGTTATTTACCATGATGGATCTGAGACCCCTGGCTCCAGTCTTTCTTTCAAGAGCCATTCTGGCAATGGCACTGAGTGCATCCAGAGTCACATTCAGCTCGCACTAAAACACAATGCAACAAAATAAATGCAGTGCAATATAGTCAAGAAGCTGTGGGGAAAGAAGAGAAAACTGAATATGTTTAAACATATACGAAAAGCGAAAGAGAAAATCTTTCTTTATTTGGGATTTTAACACCACACCTTTTTGTTTACTCATAACACAATTATTAATAGTGCACACAGGTTATAGAACAAGAAGTCTTTGTCATTAAACATACACAGATGTAAATATCCATTCGACTCAAATTCAGGCTTGTATGGACATTGGGGTCAGAGTACAGGATGAACCATCATACGGCACATCTGGAATACACAGGGATAAGAATCTTGCTTAAGGTTGATATCCCAAAGCTCTACCCACTAGGCTACACTATCCTTTGGCAAATATTGAGCAAAGTATTATTTTTGCATCATTTGCAGGTTTTTGGACTGTGAGAGAACAAAATTTTTAGGTTACTCATTAGTAGGGTTGCACCGGATGGTACTTTTTTGATATCCTGCCGGAATCGGAAAGCACCGGATCTCTGAAGCACTTTCCTGTCGGAACCGGAATCGGAACCGGAGAGTCGGTGCTCAGATCTATTTTGTAATAACACCTCATTATAGCAACTCTGGAGAATTCTAGATAGGCGACAAACCGCCTAA
>JAOTRQ010061305.1:0-13535 GCA_028565875.1 Hoplisoma paleatum
CTATTTTATACTTCTCATTGTAAGTCGCTTTGGATAAAAGCGTCAGCTAAATGCAATGTAATGTAATGTAATGTAATAGTCTGTAATAAAACCCAGGACTCCGTGCTGTGAGGTGACTGTGCTAACCCCTAAGCCACCGTAACACCCCCAACAATAAATAAATAATTACAAATAACCAGGTCACATGAATAGTACCGGAATAATACCGGAATATTCTAGTGTTGAAACCGAATGTTGATTCGCCTTAAATTGTGGCAGATGTAAACCAATTTGTAGCTTTCTAATGGTGCAACATTACACCCCTAGAATAAAGAGACCAAACACAGTTGCTACTGGTATAGTTACAAAGCATAAATATTCTGGACACTCTGTCCCACATAGTTATTATCAACCATGTTTGCGTAGATGCTCAGTAGAAAGATTTAAACCACTATCTCAATGGTAAAGTAATGGTGGCTTAGAATAAATACACAAAGCCCATGTCAAAAATGTACACAAGTGAACATATCTTCCTGGTTGAGTCAATGGCAGTATAAGGCACTGAGAGATAAAGAAAATTCACAGAAATCTCTATTGCTATTATTCACACAGGATTACACCAAAGAAACAAACCTATGCGCTTAACATTCCAGTCAGGTGACATCATGTTATTTTAGCGTTACAATTACCAGGATGCAAATTTTCTCTCTTCAAACGATAAATAACCCTGAAAATGAAACAGCAGGATTCAAACCTGGAAAACACCTATATACAAAATCATTTTAATTAAAACGGTGTAAATAAACCTTATGGATAACTTTAAAATGAGCTAATCTGCTAATGGTGAACTGTTGTCTGCCTTCTTTCCTCTATGGCACCACAAGCACAACCCAGTTCAGACAAAATTGATCCCCGAGGCCATGAACTAAATTTAACTTTCGTCTCTCCGCTCCTCTGCTCCCTCACAGCCACTTTTAGATTCCTCGACTTGTTGATGTATTTGACAGCTGTTGGACTAATATCGTAAAGAAGGTTCCGGCTGTACAATCCAGTATAGCGGTGAGCCTACACAAGCCTGTATCGTGCGAGTGTGGTATTTACAGAGCTTGCCAGTAGACTATACAAAGTGGTGCTTTCTATGGCAGATTAGCCATCTTGCAAGTATAAATTATTTATATCCAGAGAGAGTTCAGCAGTCTCTTTACATTGATATTTGGTTCCAATGATTGAGGCAATTAATTACTTAAGCAGTGACCAATGTCTTAAACGTTAGGAGTTATGTCAATAAAGGAAAAAAAACATGTTGCTTATTTGGATGTATAGGCTATTAGCTGACAAAATGTTTCTTTTATAGAATTATCGAATGTAATTAATTTTCATGTATTAGATTGAGAATAATTACTTGAACTAACAATCAAATACAGTCAATTCACATTATAATGACCAGCAAATATGCTGAGTGACCACCAGCACATAGCAGGTAGATTGGCTGGGAATGCATTAATAAGGTCCTTGGAGATCCATAGATCATGCTAGACAATCTCTGTGATTCAAAAAATGCTCATGAAGTTAGACTGGTAAATTAGGGTGCCAAAGTAGAAGTCATCCAACAAGTATTGGGTATTTCTTGTGGGACGTGAAAGGTACCATCCATGTCGGAAAAAACAATTAGCAAGTATGAGTGTATAGGCTGTGCAAGGATGGATTCTTATCTAAATTGTTTGAGTGTCAAATAACATCAAGCCAGTTGAACGTGACAATTTAAGCTACATGCTGCACAAAACTATATTTTTTTCTTAAAAACATGTTTCTTGACTCCTTACTTAAATAAAAGAAAGCATACACATTTTTCTTTGCAGAAAGCAGTTAAGATAAAAAACAATAAAACAGATCCAACATTGCTAATCTAAAATCTCCCTTCTAAACGAAGGGAGAGTAGAGACAAGAGTAGTTAGTATTGGCCAGTACAAAAACATTCTGATATAAAGTTAGCAGTGTAGCGTTTAATTAGTAGCAGATTCTCAAGTTTAAAGAGCAAAAAATGAAGTATTCTGCAAATAAATATCACAGTGAAAATGTCATGGCAGTTTTTTTCTGGGAAGTAGACCATTACAGGATCCACTATAAACGCTTTATTAAAAATCACAGGGCATTGGTGGAAAATCTGAGTCTGTTCATAAGAGAAAAGGTAGAACACAACATGCCCATGACCCAAATCATTTAGTAAATTCATCAGCAGTGGGAGGTGCAAGATTGTAATTAATTTTACATGTAATTAAAAATTTTGCACACTCCTATGAGTTTGTAAATCTTTTCCAATACTCAGTAACCACAGTGTGACATCACAAATCGAATTTCTCTGGATTTGGGTTTAATGGTTCAGGAAGTTTGATCACAAAAGCCTAATTTTGCTTTAAATTAATAACAAAAAGTTCAACTTACAGCCTCTCGAGTGCAGATAAACCCACAAAGGATCCATTAAGAAGTTCATGGATTTTATTGGTGCTTAAGATCCTGCAAAAAAAAACAAAGAAACAATGATTATCAGACATATTACAATAATCACAAATACTTAATGGTGACAAGACATAGCAGATATGTAAAATGCTCAAACTAAACTCTGCATTCAGTTTTGTTTAAATTACTGACATGCATAGCATCCACTAGTTGGTCTCTTTTACACTGGAGCAGTCAAAAGTGCACTGTACAAGTATGTGAATGTGATAAGCAATATGTAAACACAAAGTCAATATGAATGAGTGCACATTCAGAACTTCAGCAGAACCAAATAAAATACCTCCAACCACAAGAACTAGACCAATCGGTCTGTGTTTACAATTCACAACCAGCATGAGAGTTCTTTTCCTCACATTCAGCTCCTACCAAGTTCTGCATTTCAGTGGTTCAGAATTTTACTTTGTAAGACTGGTTTGCTAGTTACAGATTGGAGTACATGAACATTTGTAACCATAATGCCACCCTTCTTTCTGAAATATTTAAGCTTCACAACTTCTAAAATCAGTACAGAATTTTATCTAAAAAGATGCAAAACAGTTTATAGCTTGTTAAATGTCTAGTGCAGTATATTTGCATCGACTTTAGAAACTGCAGTTCGAATACTCTGGCCAGATATCAACCCATCACAAGCTGGGTGTCATGTGTGGAATGTGATAGTGCACAGTGCTCACTGAAGCGGAGTCCACTGAGACATTGACCAGGATGAAGCAGTGCTAAAGCTTGAAGATTAGAAGCCCATAGTGACTAAAGGTTGATGGCCTTCACCCAGACACAAAACAAAAGTTCTACACAATCGCAATCAATCAACTCCAGGTAAAGTGCAGAATGCATTTAATTCATTGAGCAAGCAACACACTTTAAACAAATAAATAATGACCTTACAGGGCAGGCATTGCATGTCCTTTTCAAAAAGGTGAACAGTAAAACCTCTTTTAGCAAATAGCTACGGTAGCAAACATTTCGGATAACGTCCAAAAGATTCGCAAAAAAATTGTCCCAGATTGTGACCAAAATTTTGCATAGCGAACAGCTATTTCACCCACACGCGACCAGCATCTCAGACCATTGGATCAACATCCCTTGCATTTGTTAACTTTATCTTTACACATACTTCTTATTTAGTGATTTTTGTGCTTTCATAGATCCAAAACATTTTTATTTATTTTTTTAGATAGCAAACACTTTGGATATCGACCAACGTTTCGGAATGGATTGTAGTCGTTAACCAATGTTCCATTGTTATAATAAGTTAGGTTCATGGATATTTGTTACAGTGTACTCAGAATGTACTCAGCTAATACTTCAATTTACTTATTATACAATTACCATAATGTCATTTCCAGCAATTACTTGTTCTTATTAAAGAAATAAAATATTTAACACCGAAATTTAAATGCAATTTCCCAGAGAATAATTAGATGCAAATGTTTAAATGTTACACTGGGTTTTATTCTTTGTACCACAGCTTTATTGTTTTACGTATACTTACTTCCATATTTAAAAATCTATGAATGCAAATTGGCAAACTATGAGACATTTATAAATTATCTATAATTCCTGACACCTTGTTACTAAGACAGACTCCTTGTAATAAATGAAAAAAACCAAGTGCATAGATAATCCTGGTGTTTTTAAAGTACTTCCTTTCACTAATGCACGTCAGCAGTGATTTATGGATGCCTAAGGAAAATCATACCTTTGTCTTTTCTCAGAGAGCAGTTCAGGAATCTAGAACCAAACAGGGAAAGAGAACTCTGATTTCAAACCTCTTATGTGGCCTCACCCAGGAAGTTCTTACAATTAGCATGTAACTGATGTCTTGGTGCCTGTGGGCCTCGCAGTTCAGGAGATGGAAATCTTTTCTGGAATTGAAGGTCTTATCTTGATATTTTAAATAGATTCCTGTGCCCAGAGGCTCACAGGGAATGATCACATCAAAAAAGACTGTATAGATCTACACATGATTTATAGATCGTCGTAGATCACTTGTTCAATTCCGGATTAGGATGTAATAGTTATTAGTAATACAGGATGCAGGGGAGAACTAAACAAAATGTTTAGAAAGAAGCTTTCAGAATTAGAGCCAGAGATACTTTATTAATCCCAGAAGGAAATTGCAATTTCCAAGTTCCCCAAGTCTAAGAAAAACAGTAAAATAAAGTTTGTACAGAAACATCGAAGAATTTGAGATTGGTGACAAACTGCACACCTCCCAAAACATTACTAAGAACAGAACTAGATTTAGTAAATCACAGTTCAGTTTCAGTTGTAACTTCCAGAGTTTGTAACATCTTTACATTGCTATGATAAGTCTTTGTTTAGATGACTTTGTACAGTTATTTGTTTACTATTGCTGATAAGTGTAATGATTGGGGGTACCACAGGCAGTGTGGCGATTTTCAGTTCCCGCCATGTAAGTTAATGAATGAAACAACATCACAAGGTTTGGCGCCTTCTCCGAAATGAGAAATGAAGAGACTTCAAATTCGACATTCACCAAATAAATAGGCTCAGGTCAGTTCCTTAAAAGCTGACTCATTTGTTTGGAACTAACTAAAATAATAATACAATAAATATATAAGCACATTTTATATTCTGTATTGCGTACAAAACATTATAACAAATACAAGAAAAATAAACAAATTTTGAACAACAAATTGTGTGAACAACAAATTGTGATTGACTTTTGTCCAAAATAAAAAAAGAAAAGAGCAAAACAAGCAGAACAATTTGCCTGATATGCAGCTACACTTGCAGATAATCTTTACGTGAGGTATTTTTTACTGCTTAAAAAAAACTGTGTAGCTAAAATGTTATTGCAGATTTGCTCATCGTGAATTCTGTTGATCACATCTGCTATAATCCCAGATGTTTTTCATGCATTCTATCACACTGTGAAGTGCATCCAAATTCAGGCTCCAGTATCCTTCAGGATTGTATGACGCACAAATCAGAACTGAAATCGGACAGCCGACCTGTTCACATCACGTGTTTACAAGTAAACAACTTATTAAACGATTCACTAATGGCCAGGTATAACTTTTGCTTTTAGAAAAAAGTAAAAAAAAAAACATTATATGGCTTTATTAACTCATACATTTGAGACATATACATATACATACATATATATATATATATATACAACTGTATTTGAGACAAATACAGTTGAAGCCGGTTAATACGACCACCAGTTTATGGGACCAGCCACTTATTCAGACCAGATCCTAAAGTAACGAAATGAATCCTATTATATCCGTGTAATTTCGTTCAGTTATTCGAACCAAAATTCCACTTAATCGGACCAAAGAATGTGAGATCGTCTTTGTTGGAGGTGATTTTGTTCATGTGCAGTTCGTCAAGAGAACGTGTTAAATCACACTGAAAAAATTCTTCAAACATTGACTGTGATTTAGTAAGAATTATTTACTATTGTGCTTCACATGAGGAACTGCATTCCGTACACCAGAGCTCCGCTGCCTGTCCACGCCTCCTTCGATAGTTCCTCACCGACGAGGGGCGTCCGTCTGTGTGTGTGTGTGTGTGTGTGTGTGTGTGTGTGTGTGTGTGTGTGTGCGTGTGTGTGTATAAGCATGTGTGTGATCTAAACTACCATCACGGATTCCTAACACTGAACCTAAACATTGTGTTGTGGATCACACAAAAAAGGTTTAATAAACATTTAATATGTTACATAAATTATAACATGTCCCATTTTAGTGCATGTTTGTGCAATGGGACCAGCCGGATATTGGGACCAAAACGACCGTGTCCGGATGTAGTCGATTAATCGGTCAACTGTATTAAATTATCTGGGGAGAAATATGTTCATGTTGGTGCATTTCCTGTGTACATTTTTATTTTAAGTCGTAACTTGTTGTTACAGAGTCAGGATTGCTAGGACTGCCTCATTTGGTTAAATATATAACCAAAAACCTTAAAATTTGAATTTTACAGTTAAATTCTTAGTACATATGTGAATACATAAGTGAATTGTGTATGGCTTTACTAGTTTAATAAAATGTGTGGACAAACACAACTGAGAACATAAGTGTATTGCAATGATTTTAATTAAGACTTAGTTTGAGTCGCTATCTGTAGGACTCATCTAAATGGTGTGTGTGTGTGTGTGTGTGTGTGTGTGTGTGTGTGTGTGTGTGTGTGCGTGTGCGTGCATGCGTGAATCATAGCAAGTGTTCTCGTGCTTCACTGTGTGTGGTGAAGGGGGGGTGTCCTATTCAAGAAGAGTCTTGACTTAAATTTTCAGTGTAACACTAGCTTATTCATTTTCAGTTGAGAGCACGAGAACACTTGCTATGATTCAACATGTTACGATATGAATGCCATACTGTATAGTTAAACTTGTGTCCAGTCAAGCGCACCAAGACTAGCATGTTACATACAACATAGATAAATAAAAAAACTCTTATAGGTTTCATATAGTGAACAGGGGTGATATTTTACCTAAATTTGCCAGAATCTAAATGAAATATAAAGTTCATAAACAATATGACAGCCTGAACCTGAAGTGTTCTGCACCGGTTAATTTTTCATTTTTTGCCATTAGTTTTTTGTGTAAACTGATGTAATAATTGGTAATTAAGTGTAATATTTTAAAACATTTTTTTTCTTACGATTTCAAAGAATCCAACAATCAAGGTAGTTTATCAACGTGATGCATAAACACATTACAGAAACCTTTAATGCACTTTTTTCAACAACAACTATAAACATTACTACACAAATATTCATTAAAAAATCATAAATTCACAAAAAAAAAAAAAAAAAAAAAAAAACGGTTGGCAGAACAGAAAGACTGCATTCTATTGTGAGAAACCATTTCTATTGTAGTTGGAGAGGGGAGCCTAATGCATCCTAAGTGAGGATTTCATGATCCCACCTGATCTTGTCTCAGAGAAGAGTATTTAATGAGACTCCACTGGCCTTTTAAATTGATAGTCCATTTCTCTAAAAGAGAGGAAGTTCCATAACCCACAGTGCTTAACTAAAAACACCAGGTGTGCTTCAGACAGAAATAAATGTCCAGGTGCTCTAAGAAGGCTATTATTGTCGTACTTAACACAACCACAGGTGTGTGCACACAAAGACATACATTGAAATACAGATAGACCTTGTCCATGTGGCTAAATGAAACAGATACAAGCATAATAAGAGATAAATATAGGTCAGTTTACTATATATTAAAAAAATGTTTAAACCGCATTTTCTGAAATATACAGACAATATTTCAGGTCATGTAAGTTCAAGTAAATTACATCTTTATTTCCCCTCCAATTGTGAGCATGAAAAGACAGTGAAAGAACAGTGTAAATATACCCACCCTGATTCTCAGTAACATTTCGGAGGCAATATCTGGTGAACAATTCAGAAAGTTCACTAACAAAATTTCACACCAGCCAGGGGTAAGGGAATGAACCAGCATACAGCTGACCAAGGGATGGAAAAAAAACTTGTAATAATTAAAAAAATCCGAATATTTCCGTTCACATCTCAACCTACCTGAGATTTAAAAAGACGAACGAATAACAGCAAAACTAACAACTCTTTGTGCAAGATACCATTCTTTAAAGGACCCTGGAACTACCCTGGAACCCTTCATTATAGCAGGATTTGTGCACATGGCAGCTGATTCACCATGTGCTGTAAATTCTGCACATGCCACACATTTATGTTAAGATTTGACAAAAATTCAATGCAAATCAATGTTTAACAAAGTGTGTAGCTCAAAAGAACAGGGAATTTGACCTGGATATTCAAATATTGCAATTCTATTTAAAGATTCATTAAAAAGGCATTATTGTCATGAAAAAGCACTCCTAGTACGATGAAATTCTTACTTTGCTACTTGCTAAAAATGCCTGATAGAAGATAAAGATGCATACAATATTTATGATATAACAAAATATACAATGTGTTGCATACAGTCAAAAACATGTATTCAAAGAGGAAAAATCAATACTCTGTAAACTGGCATAAGAGTAACTTGAACCTGGTCCTCGAGAAAGTATACCCTTGTTAATGTCAGAGGATATGGCAGAACAAACTGGACAAGATCATATTTTATGAGTACTGAGCTGGAACAGAGGAAATGACTTGTAAAAGTCAACATACAGACACAGCAGGAAACATACAGCTTCCAACAGGTCCTAAGATTTTAACCACAAACACTGAATCTACAACATTAGAGCGCACAACTTTTTAAAATATTGTTTTCCTTAGAACATTATACTTATGAAATTGTGTTGGATGGTACATCAATAAATAGATACTTTATCTTGAGGGAACTTATGGAATACCAGTCTGTTAAGGCTTTAAGCATGTGCTAGTGAAGAAGTGTATGTCTTAATTCATCTGTAGAATGTTTCTGTGCATTATTAAAGGACAACCAGATTTGTATTGATGCCTCGTGAGGTTCAGCTATGGCCTGATGAGCAAACATGAATCAATTTGTGTAAATCAAGTAAACCAAGCTCACAGTTGCTGCTGGTTTCACCACAAATGCAAACAAAAACACAGCTCCCAAGCACGGCTCCAACTCAGTCAAAAGAATGCTATTTGTTTATCAGCTTTCACAATTTGATTACATACATGACAAAGCTGGTAGTTATTGGTGACAAACAGCGGCATCTTTGTACAACTCCCAATTCCAGCTATATTTTGTTTCACCAATACATATTTCATAGGGCCTTAAACGAAAATGTGCCTAAAACTATTTGACAAGAGAGATCGCTTAATTTGTAGTTAAATTATTTGAAATTATTTTGAGTCGCTCAAACATCATTTAAATAGATGCATAATTACCCATAAAAAGTATCCTTCTGAACCGTTGCCAGATAATTTACTGGCAAAGGTTAAAAAAAAATCTAGACATGTGCACAGAACTAATATTTTCCTAGAATGAGACCACACAGAGAAAGAACTGGATAAGACAATAGGACGATAACTTTAAGAACCACCAAAAGGAGGAAAAACATTTTATATAGTGGACAGACAACAACCCACATTTGAACAAGATGACTAGATATCAGCAACGGTGACAAACACGGACACATAATTCATGAACAAAAGAAACAACATAAATTAGTCATCTGGTAAACACGATAAATCAAATCTAGGCTATCATCACAGGAATTCCATAAAACGGTTTCAAGATGCTATCATGTATGCTTGAGCTAGCCAAAGCAATGATCCCAAAAAAAAATCTATATTTTAGTAGCCAGGTTCTACGGAAAAAACATGTACACAAACACTCATAAGGAACATGTGTATGATTTGAAAGTATTCTAGTATGCAAATAAAAGTATAAAAATATAAAGTAAAATTATTTACGTAAACAAAAATTGGCAGCAATTTGGGTGGCTAAAAACTGCAATCAAAAATTAGTTTGTCACTTTCCAGAACTGTAGTTTCCCATGAAAGTGTGCACTAAACATGAAATTACAGTGCACTTGGTTTACGTTAGTTTTCCCAAAGGGCCAGTCACAATGACTGAGAAAGATTTAGAATAAGTATACCTGAGGCTCCATCAGTGTCAGATTCTGACCTGAGGTTGTGTAGGCCAGGTTGTGTAGGCCATGTTTGTGGTTGATCAGGATAATTGCTTGCAACTGTGACACTGCTTCACTGCTACATATACATATGTCCTTATAGAATAAGTCAAAAGTAAAATAAAAATTGCACACCTATGGTCAAAAAACTGTAACATTGTAGTTTATCAATTTCAACTAGGATCGAAAGACCCCATTTCAAAATGGCAACATTGAGCATACACTAAAGATGCGTCCCAAATAACACACTTGCAGATGAAACATAATAAAAATCAAAACTCAAAGTGCACCAAAGGTACTCGGACAGTGCCTTTCAAACAACCAAAAAATCTGCCAACAACGGACACTGTCTGCACTAAACTGGCAGCCTCACACCTATGTAACGGAAAGTGTGAGACTTGACTGGTTAATATTAGCCATTGCAGAATCGGTTAAACTGAGGCAAGTGCTTTGTATAAATGTAAGTTAATTGAATTATGCAAAGGTAGACATAAAAAATAAGTATAAAAAGAATGCACTACACAGTGCATTTACAGTGCATTTATGCACCTAACATATGTGCTCACTGCTGCCCCCTAGTGTGTGTAACTGCACGGATTAGGGTAAATACAAAGTGTATAAAAGCATGGTAATTAAAACAAATTCTAATATTAAAACAAACTATTTAATTCTATCTTGAGGGATATTATACTAGTTAGAATCTAATCTAGCTCATTTGGGTACCCACGAAAATAGCAAGAAGTATAGAATTGAGGTGTATATTCTGTATTCTTGTATAAAAGTCCACAACAAAAAGTTATATAAAGCATTAAAACGATTGTCACCAAATACAAGTCTTATAAGTGCATATGTTGTGTTAGCTGGATATTGTTGTGTGGGTGATGCGAGAGTACCATCAGTAGGTCAGTATGAGTAAAAAGTGCTTTCTAATCTCCTTCCCAAACCTAGTTTATGATACATTTCGTAAATTATGCGTTACTAAGATTTGTACTTACAGTGTGACCGTTCTGTTGGGAAAATTGTGTGCAGGCAGCACCTGTTGGAGCTCCATGTTGCTACAGACCACTTTTAAACTAGTTTTTGAGCGTTCTTCGTTCGGTTTACATTCCGAGGAGACTGCACACTTTGCACATCTGAGCACGGTAAAAGCCAAGAAAAGCACACTCCGATATCTGAACGACATTTCCAGTCTCTGGTGGGATGCACTTTAATGTTAAATCTTGTATCTTTCTTGCGCATTCAACAGCGTGCAGTGTTTATGAGAAACGCTTTCGTACGCAAAATTCCAGGTCATGATGAAGGTACGGCGTCCAAATCAGCGACATTCGGGTAAAACCTTGCTTTGTGTGTTCCATGCCAAGAGCAGTGACACTTTTGTTTTCCAGCGGCCCCGATTTCCAACCATATAGCCTTTCAGTCGTGTTAAAACTCCAGAATGATTCATACCGGTTAGGTACAGCAGGAAAGAAGTCTAGTGGCATACAAGTTCGGTTGTACGTGATCGTCGTAATCCATGTCGCGAAGAAACAGCTGCAGCTAAAACCAACTCGAGGCGGACAAACTTTAGGCGATCTGGTCACGCTCCGGTCATGCAACAACTTTCCATTGTATCCGTCAGATTTCTACCAATAATCTTAAGTTTCAGTAAGCGAACCCGATCATAAGCTCCATCGAGGATCGTCTGCACAATTTTCAAAAACAAGAGTTGAATGGAGCACAAACGAGCAGCGTGCCAAACAATGTTTCCCACAAAACAGCGAGCGCGCCGAGTATTATTTTAGGCTAGACTCCTCGAAATCTTCCGCGATGTTTACACCTTAAAAGCTATAGTAGTTTAAAATACAATTACAAGAAGCATTATATTGTTATATTTGATGAACTCGTAAAAGTCCGTGTGAATGTCCCACTTCCGTCGCTGACGTCACTACACAGAACAGCTACCTTTTTGAGAAGGAATAGTGGACTAGGTGCATTAAAGGTGCAGTTAGTGCTTTTAAATCATCATCAAAACAAAGCAGCTCATCTTAGCCAATATGAACGTACAATAACGCTTCTGCTTATGAACACATTACATGTAGTCTCAACTAACTTTCAAAGTGATGAACATAATGTTTGGATTTGAAGGGAAATCAAGGTACGATTTAGAACTAAAGAGCTGGTTATTAGTCCAGCCTAAATGCATTTCTTCTATATAGACAAGTTTTGCGTACAGTAAATGATTAACCGTTCTAAACCAATCAGTGAGTCTGTCTAACCATTAAATCTTGGTGCCCGAGGCATTGGCATCAGAATGAAATGTTTTGTTCCTTTGCATTCTAAAATATCAACAACCCTCTGTAGCTTGGAACTGGCATTGCAATGTACCAGCTGTTTGCATTTGTAGGACAATTCTGCCTTTCCAATTACCCCAGTGGCACGTTTTTTGGAATGTGGACTGAGAACTTGAAAACTTCTCACAAAAAGTACCCAGACCGCCCTACTCGACTTTCAAACCCAGGACTGAGCATGATTGATTAGGCATAGTTTTATGCTTTCTGACGCAACTCTTCCTATTTGTCCAGGCTTGGGATCAGTACAAGTAGCTAAATCAATCTTTGACATACATATGACAATACCAACCATGCAACTGCTATTACACAGATTAAATTTGTATCACATTGCCCTGTGTTATGAGAATGAAGCACTTGCCTAATGTCTATTTAAGATTTAAGAATTTTATTGTCATATGTACAGCACAAGCAGATAGTTACACCAAGAGCTGAGCAGATACCAGTCCCCTCATCCAACTGGTCCTGAGTCACTGTACCGATACACCACTGACACACACTCAGACACCGCTAACACACACTAACATAAGCATGACTCAGGAACAAGAAAAACCTGCACAGATAATTAGAATAAACCAAATTACAAACAAACCCAGAAGTAAATATCTGAATAATTGGGAAACTGAAACTAAACTCCAGAGTAAAATACAGTGTGTGTGCGTGTGTTATTTGACCCTAAACCGACCCTACCCGAACCTACAGTGCAGCAGATTATCTCAGCACAATTTTCGACCCTAAATTAAGAAAGACATTACAAGGTACAGACTGAGTGCATTTAACTTGGCCATAGAGAGGGGGCGCTACACCCGGTTCTGGTTGCCCCGAGACGAGAGATTGTGCCAGCACTGCACTCTCAATACAGTAGAGACGGAGCTGCACTTTCTCACTCAGTGTACCAGGTTCTAACACATCCGCTCCCAATTCTTCCCTAAATTTAATCACATTATATCCCAGTTCACATCATCCCAGACCCCCACAAACTGCGCCACCTACTGGGGGAACAGAGAGTGCTGCAACTGGCAGCACTCAACATAAAAACATGTCACCAGGTGAGGGACAGTGGGTGAACATGTCACACACAAACACACACACACACACACACACACACACACACACACACACACACACACACACACACACACACACA
>JAOTRQ010061313.1:0-13532 GCA_028565875.1 Hoplisoma paleatum
ACACACACTGACACACACACACACACACACACACACACACACACACACACACACACACACAAACACACACTGTACATCAACTTATGCTGCTGTATTACTGTGGCAGTATGATTTTTACACAACTTTTGAAATACTTCTTCAATAAATACTGTCCTCGTTTTACACTTCAGTTTGAATCATCATGGGAAGCTCATTTATCACACTCACAGACCCCACAACAAGTCCTGTAAACAATCGAGACACATTTCGTTCTGCCAAGTATTTGGCTATGTCCAATGGAGTGCACCGATAATCTGAAACGTATTTACTTATTAATCACAGCAAACATTTGACTTCTGTTGTCTGTAGCACAGATATGAAAAGAGGGGGGGGAGCAGCCTTCACTCCAGAAAACTGCATATTGTGTCTTACATGTATTCAATTTATTCTTACATTACCATGTGTCAGCTTTACAGAGTGGAACAGCAGAAATGACAGTTGGTCGTAATTCGTACGTGTTTCTCTCCAGAAATCCCATCGTGCTCAGTGACACATACAAACCCGACCTGCTGCTGCTGCCTCGTCATCTGGATGTACATCTAGTTCTCCATGGGGATTGTGGCCAGGGAGAGTCTGGCTCTCCATGCTCATGACTCTATTCAGGGTGTCCTTGGTGTTGTAGGTGACCTCTTGAATCAAATAGAAGCAGTCGAATGTTAAGTTTTGCATTTTAAAAAGTTTCTTCCTCCCTATAAGCATAAGCCTTTCCCCCTCCAGTCATCATAGATAGAAGTGTGCTGTCAGGACTTCTATCCTCTTTGAGAATGGCTAACAAAACTGTAGAAATATTGTAAAAATACGATATAAACACGTGTAATAAACGTGTTCCAATAAGTTCCAGGTTTTTGTTTTTTTCATTACTTTATTTATACTTTATTTGTCTGTACGTTCCTCTTCTGTAAAGTAAGTCGATCAGCTAACTGACAGGATGTTGAACCAATCAGATATAAGATGTTCTCGAGGAGAGGCGGGCAAAAGCTGTCAGACTCTTTCCCCCAAACTAAAGCATTATTACTAATCACAATTTATTTTTCAACACAATTACATTATTAAACTTTGTCCTGTACATAATGTCTGTCACTGACTTTAAAAAGGATAGAACGGACCGTTGAGTTTGTCGATAACTTATTAACGCTATTAACGGGTCACCTGTTCGAAAACGCAGCTCTTGTGGGGTGTTTCCCAAACATCAGTGGTCAGCGTCAATGAAAATTGGTGCAAGCCAGGACAGCGTCACAACCCCTATGATCCAAACGAAGAGACTGTCCGAATACACAGTGCATCAGCGGTATCGGGATGTTTTTGACAATATTAGGCAGAGGGTCATAATGCTTTGCTTGATAGAGACGTTCCATTGGAGTACGAGACGTGGCAAGGTAGTGCCTGAGCTCCCGGTGGGTCCCAGGAGTCCCAACACTATATTTCAGCAAACTCATCTCCTAGAACTGTTTTTAACCACACAGCCTCCGAGAAACGGTCCATGACGTATGATGAATTTCTTACCCATTCTAATCTCATCTCTCACCCGGTGGACCAGCAACATAATTAAGTATGTGCTCCCATCCAGCACCAAAACACCAGGAACCCTACGAAATGAGGCATTTCAGTGCTACATCCAAAGAGGGAATTTATTCCGATATTTTTCTCTTTTAGGTTCAAATGAGCCGCAGCCATTATGAAGAGCTTATGTTTTTATAGCCTTGAGCGAAAGAGAAGATCAAAATGACTTTCATATTCATGCTGTTATTTTCTGTACAGGCTCGGCGTGTCTGGTTTTGTTCTTTCTTCCCCTCCCCCTTCTCCCCCTCAGGATAGTATGAGGAACCTCGCTTTATCTATGCTGTTCATGCAGGCATGACGACGTTCTAATGTCATCGATAGGCAGCAGCGCTGACGATAACCAACGACACACTGAACTGACATCTTCCCTTCTTGGGCGTCACCTTACCTGATGTCCCACTTGACACCCAAATCTTGACACGACATGAATATTATTAGCTCCATCAGGACCGGTGCACCGGAGGTGCAGAGCCCCATTGTTATCCGATTCATTTTTGAAGCACTTCGGATGTACAGAAATTCATGGAATTTGGTGCAGACCTTAAACTCATGAAAAACAATCAATAACCACGGCCTGATCTAATCTGACTCCGCCCCAACAGGAAGTGCGCCACTGGATTCCAACACGTGACCTATATTCATTCATGTAAGCTTTTGAGGGTTCTCAGACTCATAAAACACTACAGGTCTTGATCAGATATTGCAATCTCTCATAAATCGGTCCTACCCATGCTACAGCGCCACCACCTGTTGAATATTGGAAACATAAAAAACATTAAATGCGTAAAAATAATCATTTAAAATCACCACCTTCTTCAAACAATCTCCAATGCTTGAACTTGAAGATGTTGTACAATGCACATACGGGTTTGGAACAAACGGGAGTGGAATTTGTGCATTTTAACATATTGTTTACAAACTCATTCGCTCCTCCTATGTAAAGGATGTTTCGTCTTCACAACGCTTGTCAATAAATGTAAAAAAAAAATACACAGCCAGTAATAAATATTTAAAAAATGCGTTCCATTCGAGAGCTTTATTTCCACGGCTGGAGATTGCTGGCATATTCCGCTTCATGTAGATGCCATGTCGTGCAAAATGGTTTTCTGATGCAAATCACCAGTTTTACGGATAAAGCACTTAAAGCAATTACAGCGGTAATTCTGGTTGTTATGTATGGAAATGGCTTAATCAGTTGGGAGGTATTTCACAGCAGAGAGAAAAAGAGAGAGAGAGAGAAAATAACACGGACTCTAAATCTGGCCCGATTACATATTTCATAAATCCAGAACATAAACACATTTTGTCCTGTGGTAATACAGCCACCGTAAATACTCCAGCGCTTGAGATATTTAAATGCTTCTGCTTCCTCTTTATGAAGCGGTGACGGGTCGTGATTGATCAGCCGCTCTCTTCGTGATTAGCTGGTGAGCAGGAGCCGGGTAATAAGATAAAGATGAACTATCCGTCAACGCATTTGCAAACATCTAACAAGAAGAACTGGGAATAAAACACAGCCTGTGATAGAGTGAGAGATTTTACTTTATAAGCTCGTATAAAAAACGACTCAACTGTTTCCTGACCGAATAAACATCGCTCGTTTACTTTATCCAAAAACAGATCGGTCCTTCCAAAAATAAAAAGCAATCTGGTTTTCACGACGCCATAAAAAAAATGAGAAAATGATTTTCCATGAATCGAGACGTTAATAGTACTGCAGAGCAGGTGTAAATCCTTCTCAGGCTACAAAACTTGGTGTAGGGCCTCTTCGTTGGGTGTCGTGTATAGAACATGGCACATATTAGATAAGTGATACGATCTATACCATGTTTTCATGCCCAATACCAACATTTACCAATACCCATGCATATTGAGTATGTGCTGATACCAATTCAATACCCATCATCTGTCCTCTCAAACAAGTACGCGGGTCTTTACCACTGATGTTAACTTGTATTTTAGGTTGATTTATTTGATTTATGGGGATGATTTGGGTTCCTGGCTGGTGGTTTAATATGTTCGGATTTGATTAATGAAATCTGAATATGTATCATTAACAGTCCAAACCCAACATTATCATCATAAATCAAATACATGAAAATAAATTACAGTTATTTGAAAAAAGACAATTTTATCATCCGCAGACAATCATGTGACACATTTAGAAGCATCCGAGATCGATTATGATTAGAACCTTACAAGAACGAATTAATATTGGGAAAAATATTATACTGTACGTCCACCATTGATTGAAAGAACATGACCGAGACCGCATCCAGATTTGACGAACACTGTGATGGTTGTGTTTGCTTTTCGGACTCCATCTGCTCTGGGATGCACTGCGGTTCGTACGACTCCAGATAACCTACCAGTCCATCGATGTGCTGTTCTCAGAGACACTCAGAAGGTCTCATGTTCATGATTAACCACTGCCAAATTGAACTGAACAAGACCTCGATATCATTTTATCAAACTTTATCTGTATCTGTGAAGTGCGTCTGTTAAATAAACTGCTAGTCGAAAAGCTTCCATTGGTTATTAAATACAAATATAATAAATACTTCTGCAAACTGTGAATGAATAAGCAACGAGTTAAACAAACACATTAATTATATGCTTTTTTTCTAGAACTTGTCGAGTCATTTATGCAGGTAACACAAAAGGGTTGATATTTTTTATCTCCTTCCAGTCACATATTTTTGGTACGGATGCAAAATAAATGGCATTTTAATGCAAAATGACCGTTAGACCCGCGCTTCATAATGCAGTGGACGATTACTCCCAGTTCCACCGGTGCTTAATGGAACTCCGATGCATGTCACGAGTCATTGATTGCACTTAGGTAGATCGGTAAAAATGAACAAAAGTGAAGATGTCACGACTCGGGCGTTAAACAGAGGCCTTCAAAATGCGCTCGGTGTATTTGTACAGAGCAGATACATCATATATTCTTTACAGAGAATGTCGAGTATAAATGTTACAGATGATTACTCACTGTAAATGAACTCGGAGCTGAAAACGGAAGCAGTAAAACAGAGCAGCCAGAACGAGTTTATGAAGGACTAACACGGCCGTCCGAGTGTGCTTGGATATGGGAACACAGACGCCACTGAAGAAGGCGACAGGAGACTCGTTTTCGTTCATCATTAAAACTTTTTGGTTTTTTTGCCTGTTCCAAAAAGTACAAATTTCCAAAGGATGCTGGAGCGTGTACAGAGCGCAGAATAAGTATTCAACCTCAATGTCTTTATTATCTAGAACTGCACATTTAAAGCCTTTATAGTATTTCTCTCATTTAATCCTAATTCTAATTTGTCTCCTGTTCTTATCATAATAAAAATAAGTTTTATTTATTCAAACCTATTTATTATAGCACGCTGATTTAGATTTGCAGGTCTTTGTTTTCTTGTGCCGATTTGTGAATATACGAGACATCTAATGTATGCTGATTTCCTGGTGATTACATGAAAACATACTTTATGTTATTTATCTTTATACCATCCGATTAATTTCATATATATTTAAACACAGGTTATTTTTATATGACCTGGTATTTTGCTAAAAACGCATGTATCAAACGTAGATATGTAGTTTATTATGCTATATGTACCCACGTTAAATGTTTATTTAACAATACTCTATGTATATACTATGTCCATATGTAATTTAATTAAATACAAAGGTAATTTATGTTTATACTCTGATACTTCATGTATTCACCCAAGTAACTTATTGTAGACACTTGATTTATTTGTGTACATCATAGCCAACGATGCATACAACCAAATAATTTGTGTATACATCCTGGGCATTTGTGTAGATATCGAAGTAATTTATGTATAAAGCCTGATAATTTATGTTTATACCCAAGAATGTAATTTGTGTATATATATCCACATAATTTATGTATATGAAAACACTTCATGTACATACCCAACTAAATGATTCATATGCCCAAGTACATTGTGTATACATCATGGTTGTGTGCGTATACACAGACGTATTTATGTATATATGTAGATAATTTCTGCATATACTCAAGTGATTATGTAAAAAGCAACAGTGAAAAACTAATGATTTTATAATCATAGAATCATAATCATTTTTCTTCCATAGAAACAAAATAAAACTAACCAATAATAATAAGTGATACTAAAGTAAAGTAATCTCTGGTACCAAGAGTTTGATTGACGTTTTAAAATTCACTGTAATTATTACCATTACGTACATAGCCACATTCATACAAACCAATTTACATTAAATACAAAAACAGAATTGGGGTTGAATACTTTTCAGGGCACTGTAAACGCGAGAAAGCAATGTGCAGCTCTTACATCCGGAATGACGACCGATGACGAGAGCAATATTTACAAAGCAGAGCGTAGAGATAAAAAAAAGATCAGAACATTAAAAAAAAACATCTTAGCAATCCTGTTCTATTCCCTCGATACTCACCTTTGGGATCAATCTTATCTCTGAATACAAAAATGACAGATTCCAAGGGCATCTGGGTCTGACGTTAAAAACAGTTATCTCTCGATACAGGATCTGGGACATTGCAATTTTTCGGGGGAAAAGAAAAAGAAAAGCGAAGTAAACATGTATCTCAATTATATCACCGCGCAAGCAATATTTTGATTCAATAGATCAGAATAAAATCCTTATCAAGATGGTTCTTTTTGAGATGTATCACACAAAAAAGAATCCCCCTAAACAGCCGAGTGTCTCAGGTTTTTTTCCGGCTGGAGGATGCAATTGTCTCTCTGGGTTCGACTCCCCAACTCCGAAATGTGGGCTGGTTAAATTTAGTTAACGTTTAGATGCGGGTAAAGGCGAAGACACTGACGCAGGAACACCCGTTTTTAAAAACGATCCCCTTCTCGATGGCAGCCGTCCTCGTTTGAATAGACGCAGGCGCTCAAACAAAGTCAAGAGAATTCGAATCGCAAGCAAGCAGGGCATCAGAAAAAACAAACCCGCCATTCATCTCTGCGTTCAGTCTAACCACGGGATACAGAGATCCGGGTGTAAATATAGGGTGTGTTTGAAAACCTAGTGCGCTGTGTAATGTCATCCTGGTGCATGCTCCAGAGAAATAGGCTGCTCGGAATCCTAGTGGCCTTCATATCCTGCCTACCAAGTCACCTTCGAATGGAAGCAAGAATCCGGGAGTGATGTCTCTTACAAAATAAATAAACATGGTGTTTAAACTTGACTTGTATTAAAATTTGAAGTGTATAAAGGTATAAAAGCAAGTTGGGGCTCGTCAGTGAAAAGACAAGTGCATCTCTTGAAGAAACTGCATGGGCATGGGTACCCATAAGCCCTGTCGTTTGTGGGGGTGAGAATGGCAATAGCCTGGGTGTGGCAACTAGAAGGGGATGTGTGACCGAATGCTGTACCCATGTTGGAGTATTATCAATGAATCAGTGAAGGCAGTGATAGCTTAGTGGTAAAGGTACTGGGCTTGAGATTGGAAGATCACTGGTTCAAGCCCCTCTACTACCACGGTTGGGCCCCTGAGCAAAGCCCTGAACCCTCGATTATTCTACAAAATGTGTCTTGTTGTTTCGTTGAAAGCCAAAACAAATCAAAATCATTGCTGGTCAATGATTGGGCGTTATTTTATATTAAAATATTAATATATGTTTTTAAAAAATGAATTTGAGTTGTTGTTAAAATGTGCGTGTCAGGGAAGCAGATAATAATATGATTAACAGGATCTCGTCAAGTCTAATGTATTTGTACAGTGCACTTTATTATGGCCATGGTCCCACAGCAACTTTACAGAATTCAGGACCGACAGACCAAACACTCCTGTTGAGCAAACCAAGGATGAGCACGGTGAGGAAAAGCCTTCGACAGAAACCAGACTCAACAGGGTCTGAAAGACTGTAATCGCCTTCTAAGATCACCTAAGTTAAGTGATTAAGTGATCACCTAAGACAACCAGACAGCCACCAAGGTTTTCAAACACACCCACAGATACGAATCTGTCAGATTAGTGGTTGGTTCGATTCGAGATGCAGTCTCATCAAATCCACAGAGCTAGCTGCACAGTTGGGCCAGTTCCGGCCCAGAGGAGCCGGGCAGTTTGTCCCCGAAGTTGGCCAGGGAGTCGCGGACCCGGGCCACTTCCCCGACCGAGAGCTTGAGCCTGTGGCGGAGCAGGCAAGAAAAAAGGTCGAGCGGCTTTTCGGCAGGCGGCGTGAGCCGGTTGACCCGGTCTCTCAACTCCATCAGTGCCAGAAAGGCGGAGTCCTGGGTCCCCTGAGCGTATGGGTAGTCCAGCTGTCCGATCAGCTCCTTGACTCCATCTGCATCGAGATGCATGCTGTACCCGAAAACCCTCAGGCTGTTGATCTTCATGTACCCCAGGTTGGCCGAGTCGGTGTCTAAGGGCTCGTAGAAGAGCGTCTCGTTGACCCCGGGGTCGTCGGTGAGGATCCGGCTGCGCAGGTAGATGTGAACTGTCTCAAAAAAGGACTTCCATTTGGTGCCCAGAACTAGTGTCCAGTTGTAACAGGGCAGAGCCGTGTCCAGCTTAGTTCTCTGCCAGTCTGGGAAATCGTTCTGCCGGACAGGCATGAACCAGCTTTCCGAGTGGCTCCCGCCAAACGGGTTGACGTAGATGGCAGGCACGGGCTCCAGGGTGCTGTTCTGAGTGGTGCAGATCTGAAACGAGATCCCCATCAGCATGTGCACCAGGTTAGATTTGTTCTTGTTGCTCTTCAGGGTCAGGAGCATCCTCTTGCGCCAAGCAGGATTGAACCAGCTGCCCAGCCGGACGTCATTGCTGATGTAGATGGCACGGACCTCCAGGCGACCGTCCAGCCTCTGCAACAGGTGGTGCGCTTCCGCGTCCACCATGTCCAGATCAAAATTCACGTAATGGTCCAGGGAGACGGAGACGGCCGGCCGGCAGAAACCCAGCTGCAAAAAACTGCCCGGGATGCAGGCACCACAGCGAGTGACGTTGTCTGAGGCGCACGAGGAACACAGGGTGCCCTCGCCCACCTGGCAGGGAACGGCACCTTGGCAGGAAGTGGCCTGATCAGTCGGGCAAAGGCAGGTACGTGCCTCCTCTGAGAAGGAGCCCAAGATACCATGTTCGTTGCAGTACAGCAGGGACTGGACACGGTTCAACCAGAATCCCAGAGTCCTGAGGAAGAAATGATGGACCACGGTTAGCACATGGACAACTATTGAATATGGATTATTAAACGATTATTAAATATTAGTCTTAAGGGAAATGTATTTCTATAGCACAATGGTGAGCAAACTATGGCCCCTGGAAATGTTTATAGCCACTTAAGTTGTCCGTCACTTTGCTATGATCATATTTGGTTTTTGGGATCGAACTTGATTTATTAATGGGAAAAACAAACGGAGGTTTTACAAAAATCAAGGGGCGGAGTTTAATGAGTTTAATGATGAAGGTAATGGGCTGGAGATCAGAAGGTTGCCGGTTTAAGCCACACTACTACCAAATTTCCACTGTATTGACCCTGAGCAAGGCTCCTCAACCCTCGCCTGCTTAAATTGGCGATTCAATGTAATTGTAAGTCGTTTTTAATTAAAGGCGTTTAATTAAATTGGATCGAGTTAAACAAACGCAGAAGAACGAGTCTGAAGAGTGTCCGAGACCTTTTCAGGATTTATCAACGATGCCTAATGTAGCGATGGCAGAAGGGTCAGTGGGCGGAAAAAAGGGGAACGCCAATCGTTTTTTTATTCCTTTTCGTTTGCTAAACAAAATTAAACCACATGCCAGGAAGCCTCCTCACTCAAAGCCTGATGCCAAACAGCGAGAATCGGTGGTGTTTTATTTTCATTTACCATCATCCAATTTAGTAAGGGTCATGTCGGCTTTGATTAATGCGTTTGGCGCGGAGTACTCCCCCATTACCATCCTACTTACTTCTCAAGACTAGAACCGCGCAGAGATGCAAGCAGTCATAAATTAAAGCCGTCGCTATCCTCCGGGGGGACGTCTTTTTTACCCAGGCAACTCACATCGCCGGTATTCCCCATTGCCTCACGCGATATCCCTGATATCATTTTGGCTTCTTACTCGAGGTGGGTAACTAATATCCTCCATCGATCTAGCCGTCTTCTTGTCTGTTAGGGCCACCACGAGCCAAGCCTAACACACACTAGGGGGCAGCATAGAGCACACGTTGCCCATGAAGCAGTTACGGGGTTCGATACCTCGTTCGAGGGCACTTCAGTCGTGACCCGTCGACTTCCGATCGCAAGCCCAATTCCCGTAAATTTTAAACAGGTATATGCCGATTTGAATCGTCCTCTGAGTGAATCGATTCCTGAATCAATTCGTGGTCTATCATTACATGCATGATACGAATCCATTTCTTTGCATATACCGACGCAACGTCCAGCACTGGCTCTCTGATCTGAATGTAAATACAGTTAAACGTTTCTCCTCGTACCCGAGCGGGGTGGGGGGGGGTTTCATTCGTTTTCCGTGTCATCTGCTGCATCTACCGTCGAGTGAGTGACAAAGCATGATAAAAAAGCATCTGTCGGAACATTTTTATACATTATCGAATCAGCTCGCGAGAACATTTGGCTAAGCGATCGATCATTTATTTAGACGGCCTCGTCTGTCTAAAGCCCGCTGATTAAATTGCTCTATACGAATTCTCACCGAAGACATCTTAATTAGAATTCTGAGCGATGTTCTCTCTTCCCCCGTCTGAGGGAGTGTGTATTTTTCTCCGAGCGGTGGCAGGAGACGCAGCGCCGCATGTCAGACGGGCGGACGACGTTAACCACGTCCTGTCAGTCCGATGGAGCACATAATTATAGAGTACGGGAACTAGCTACGTCGCACAGAGGTCTTCTCCATCTAGTCCGGTAAGACTGGATCCTTCCTGCAACCTCAATGTGTCAGCCGTCTGTCCGGCGCCTCTCAGATTACCCCGCCGTTTCCCATCTACGTTGCGATTTGGAACGGCTCCGGAGCCTGGAGGCTTGATTGTGGGTGGTTTTTTGGGGAGCAACAATTACCTTAACCTTGTAGTTTGGGTACAAGACTAGTAATCCAAAGGACGCTGTTTCAAACACTTTTGCTATGTTGCTATTGTTCGTCCCTTGAGCAGGGCCCTTAACGCTCATCTGCTGTAAGTCGTCTGCAATGTATTTGGGGACAACTAATATGCTGCCAGTCGACAATCAAGTTTGCCGCTAGTCACCATGACGCTATCTTCCACTTTGCCCCCAAGTGTAGATGTTCATGTACTCATAATTATTAGCTGCTTCTTGGTGGTTGTGAAGAGTATCTAAACCTCTATGTAAACCTCTACAGGGTCCAAGTATGTGAGACATCTTGGTAATCAAAGCATGGTGTGAATTTGTATATGAAACACACACACACACACACACACACACACACACACATGCTTATAAATAGACTGAATTAATCTCTGCCAGACCTCCCAACGGCTATTTGACCAAGAAACAGAGAATGATGGAGTGCTGTGTCAGATGACCCGGTCTCCGCTATCGCCTGAGCTGAACCCGACTGAGACGATATTAAATAAAGAACTTTGGACTGGTGTAAAATGTTCAGATGGACATGGATGGACTGTGATTTTAAATGTTAAGAAGGCAGGGCTACCGTTCTCGAGGCAGGCTGATCTTTGGCTGTTTGGGGCACCGCTTGCTGAGAGTAAACAGCTTCCTCACGACCTTGCTGGCTTTGCCCAGGATTAGCTTGGCGCTGGTTTCAAGCTGAGCGTAGCGCCTCTGCAGGGCCGGATCCGAACTCCAGGACTTCAGGACCTCCGTGGTGTTCAAGAAACGATCGATGGGCAACTTCTTCAGGAAAGATTTGAAGTCGTCTGCAAGAGAAGAAACATGGATACACTGGAGATTAGAGTGTGTTAGGAGAATGATGGACCACAGTGACCCCCCCCCCACCCCTTTGACCACAGCAGATGTTCTTGTAGACCAAACAGCTTCGACATTGACATTAAAACCAATCATAGGGAATGTAAGTGTCGCTTTATAACCTTCGGTTCCGGGGCATGTCGTTCATGTCTGGCTCCCATTTCAGACTATTTATTAGACTAGTTTTGTAATGCAAGACTTGGTTCTTTCTCGGCTCCCCCTTCAGGTCTGGAGAAAATGTTCCACGTCTAAAATTCTTTTATTGGGACTTTTATTGGGATTTGTTTTTCATGTCTGTTGTTTTCTTTTCTTGTACATTATTACATATGTTACATAAATAATTCATGCCATTATATGTCTTGTCTGTTTCTTTATTACTGATCTATTTTTTTTATTTTATTTAGTAAAGCATCCTTAAGTGTTGAGAACGGCGCTAAATGACTACAACTTATGAATTCCTTCTTCTTATTATTGTTATCAGGTCAAGTGCAGGGACTTCGACGTGTCTACAGTGGACATCTGAGCATCAGAATCAGACTTTAATGCAATTCATTCCATGAGGATAAATAAGAAAATGGCACCAAGATGAACTATGGGTAAAGAGCCATCTTTGCTAGCAAGGCTGTGTGATGCTCCAGCGGCTTTATATAACCTTCAGTTCTTCCAGATGCTATTGATTTTATAACCGTGTGTTGTCCGGTTAAGAATAGAATCGGTTATATTTGTAAATATTTGCTTATCGATAAACAAGTCTCCCATTTATCCTGGTTGGGATGTAAACCGAGGACCTGTTGGAAAGCCAATCGAGCGTTTTATTGACACTGCAGATAACAGCATGAATACGAATTGGGCCACAAGGGCCACAAGGGATGCTGGTCGAAATCATTTGAAATGGCTACGAGTACCCATCAGCGGGTAGGTCCAGGCTTAAACTCAGAGCAGAAGTGTAAAATAAATAAATAAATAAACAAATAGTGAAACAGGTAATAATAGCGCCACACGAGGGGCGATATCGAATTCAAATCATCCCCCGGACGAATGACTCCAGCACTCCCAGGACACTGGGAGAATAAAGACAGCCGAGCGCCGACGGTGAGAGACAGGCGAGCTCCTTGGGATTTCTTCAGGCTATTGCACACGGAGCTCGGGTTCGGCTGAGCACCCCGCCCCTCCCCCCTCCCACTGTCCCAGGCAATTATAATGTGCAATGATCCTGTGCCGTGCAGCCGGCACACAGGCTCCTACCAATATCAGCGAATCGGTGTTGGATAACATTACGCTCGTCCTGGAGAGTCGTTTTAGCGGCGTCTGAAGACTGGACGGCTCATCCGTGACAGGCCGGGCTACGTCTTTGGACGCCAACAGCATGCGTACCTTTCTAATAATCGGCGTTAAGCACTATTTGACGCCGTTCCCGGCTTTATCAGTAAAGGTTGAATCATTGCCTGGTCAATTTCCACAAACGTCTAAACGCCTCTCATCACTCCTGAGTGCACATTTAGGTAATTGGATGGCGCTTGTCATTTTTTTCATCCAGGCGATTATCCTGTTATTTATTGTACCAATATACATCTGCCGCCTATCGTAACGGAAAAAAGAACATTTAATGACGATCATAACGAATATAGTGAATGTCCGACTCACAGTAGCGGTTCCTTCCCTGATACAGACCGCCACAATTCGCCGCATGTCAAACTCGTGCGATTCCAACGATTCATTTGCCGATAAAAATGTTCCCTTGCTGTGTAAAAGGCTGTGATTTCTACTTTATAAATTCATCACGTCGACATTAGAGGGCGCCGAGTTTCGGAGGTTTTTGTCACGTTTGTGTTTACCTCGATCAATATTGAACAACGAACGCTTTCAAAATATTGTAAACAGATGCACAGAGCGAATACTGTAACTACAAGTGTGCACTCCATTGTTTTCAAAGCTATATTGTTATAGAGCTGGGATTCGAACCCCCCGATTTTCCTTTTGATACCACAACGCTCTATCTACTGTCTTTATATATATATATA
>JAOTRQ010061332.1:0-13531 GCA_028565875.1 Hoplisoma paleatum
TTTAGTCGACTATTAGTCGATTAGTTGGAGTAAATGACGACCTCTGGTCGACCAACAAAATCCTTGGTTGTGGACAGTCCTAGTTGTTTGTACACAATAAGTGCAAAGTACGGCTTTGTTTTTGCACAGTTTGTACCTACCTTTGATTTTTCATTTCCTATTGCAGTTGGGGCGCTCTGTAGACCATTACTAAATCACAGAAAAGGTCGCCAGGTCTTATTCCAATTTTGCATCTCCAATTGATCTAATGGCATGTTTTCGGACTGTAGGAAGACACCCACGAAGACATGTATGCACATCCAAACTCCACTCCACTCACCTCAGATTGCCTTTTCAGGGAATGGAACCCGAGACTTCTAGCTGCGAGATGACAGTGCTAACCAATAAGCCACAGTGTCACCTTATTTATTATTTAGATAATAAGTCTGTTAGCACAAATAGGGTGTTATTTGGTTAAAGGAAGTAATAAAAATTATTCTTTAATTTAATTGTTGTTCAAATAATATCTAGGGAAAAAACTGTACCGTGACTCGTATTGCATTATGGATCGAGTGTAACATCACTAGAAGTATTCAAATAAGATTTATACGTATAAACTACATATTTTATTAAGACCGATTGCTATTAAACAGCAGTAGCGTTTTTATTCAGAACTTGCTGAGTACTAGAGTGCAATGAGTGCAGAATTAAATGATCTCGCTGACCTTTATATTCCCTTAATATCTTTAGAACTGGCCATTGAACCTTTCAACAATCTACCAACCAGTAATTGCAAATTGATCGTTTCGGAATAAGCCATTACCATTCTTCCAAATTTATTATCTTGCGAAATAAGGTATCACATTTTTCA
Organism: Hoplisoma paleatum; assembly: GCA_028565875.1. Lineage (NCBI taxonomy): Eukaryota > Metazoa > Chordata > Actinopteri > Siluriformes > Callichthyidae > Hoplisoma > Hoplisoma paleatum. The sequence continues at coordinate 851 of JAOTRQ010061332.1, forward strand.
CACGGTTGGTTCCAGATGTTCTCCGGATCCAGCTGCAAACATGACAGAAGTTCATCTATCATGTTTTAGATGACAAATCTGTTTTCTTGGCTGACGGTGGGAAACAAAAAGAGAGAGGAAAAAAAACAAAAAACCTTTAGTGCTCTTGTGCAATTCGACAAGATCCCAGATCTGATAGAACATCGACGTACATCTCCCCAGAACAGCTGCACAGAACAGTTACAGTCCGGGGTCAGGGCTAGGCCAGGAAAATAACAACACACCCTGTTGTGTTTCACCAGGCTTTTGGCTTAGAACCAGCCTAGAACAATCGACCAAAGAGCTTTTCTGATCCATTAGCTAAGCATCATGAACCCGTTACTCCTGTCAAATTACACACTGCTTTGGTCGAGGGAACATTTTTTAAAGACAAGTGATGATGATACAGTTTGAATTTAATAGCGCTTTCTATGGTCTGACTTGGTTTGTTCTCACAGACAATGCTCTCCAGTAAGATTACATCCACATGTGAGTAAGACGAGGCTCTTCGGTCGCTCGACAGAGCAGATCGAGTTCAATCAAGCCACTAGAATTCTCCAGAACAGAGGTACAACATTCAGACAGAGTGTTTTACATCTGCATGAAGCCAGACAACCAATGTACCAATGACAGACTCATAGCCGTCTAGCATTGTGTACAGCTTTGATATATCAGACAAAAGATTGGTGGTCCAAATCCAGTGTTGGGTCCTAAGAGGAAACCCTTTTGCTCATTTGCTTAAGGGACAGTATATGATTGTGGACCCTGAACTCTGACACCGACATCCAAAAAAGCTGGAACTTCATTGTCCTGTACATGTGTGTCTATAACACAACACGCTATGACCGGAGCTAGAGTGCACAACTTTATGTATCCTATTAGTTTTGTTCCTGCCAAACAACTCATATATTTCACCTGACTGAATGGGTTTCCTCTGGGCACTCCGGTTTCTTTACCCAGTTCAAAAACAGCCTGAGATGGAGACAAAGGGACGTAATGATGCCCCGTAGAAATCGATTCACTTAGAAATCATACTCTATTGTTTCAAATTGTCTGTACCAACCACAGAAATAAAAAGTGCTCATTATTTAGATTTTATTTTAGATTTAAGAAAACAACAAATGACTATAAATAAACAATAACAGAACAATAAATAAACAGAAACTGTTCATGAGCTGTATACAAATTGTAGGAAAAAAATTGTCTTGTGATCTTAGTCATCAAGGTGTGTTTTGTCCTTACACATATACAGATGTACAGTACAACAAAATTATTTCTTGCATATCCCAGCTTGTATGGAAGCCAGTATGGGATCAGAGTTCAGGGGCCATCGTACGGCGCCCCTGGAGCAAACAGAGTTAAAGGTCTCGCTCAAGGACCCAACAGTGGAGGTGTAGCAGCGCCTAGATTTAAACCACCAATCTTCTAGTTGAAAGCTTTACCCACTAGGCTACACTGTCCCTATTATTGTCCATATTGCATTGTTGGTACAGTGTATTTTTATATCTAAACTGGGTATCAAACTCAGGACCTTCTTACAACCAACGACCAACAATCATGACCCTATTGATTACTAAACGCATTAAACTGCATCTTTATCTTCCAGAATTTAATCTAAACGGATGCTACATGCACTGAAGAGTCTTTCATTTTGGACCCTGTGATCTGTTTTTTGAATCACACTCACAATTTTACACAAATCTTTACACCACGTCAAAAGGAATAAATTCAACGAGCAATGATTGAATTCCCAGAGCTGATTCATAGTCTGTTTGTGTGGGAGAAATTCACACTCTTATTCAAGTTCTTTAGTGTTATCTTCAATATACCTAACTCTGTTGGGATGACAAGAAATCTTCCTCTAAGAGGAAGATGACAACCCCAATCCCCCAGACGAGGAGAATCCATTAGGGCTAATTACATCAACATTACTCCCACTTACTGGATCAAACAGCCAAAGGAGAAGAAAGCGAGTTCTCTGAATGAAAATTGTGAATTTAATTAAATGCGAGATGTGCTGAAATTTACACCGCCTGCCACGATAAAAGAAAATTTCAAAATGGTTTGAATGCCAGAGTTTTAGGCAAATCATGCATTATAGAGTAGTGACGTTTTATTGGCTGAGGCATTGGAAAACACAAACTGGAAAACCTTTATTTACACAAAAATGTATTGTATTCGAATTTGAAATGTCTAATGAACGAGAAATGGAAATGATCCATTTTGAATAGTGGGAATTTGGTACACAATGTCCATTCTCACAATTATAAATAACTAGCGCTGTAAAAAATATCTAGTGCTTCGTTACGTTAATAGAAACATTAATAGAATTATTATTATCATCAAGCTTTCAGTCAATAGTTCAAAGCTCTGCTTTCTAGGCAACCACTGCCTTAAATATATAAAAATATGCTTTTAGTCAGAGTGTAGAATCATTGTACACCTCCATAAAGCTGTGATCTCTGATAAGCTTTTAAAAAAACAAAGCAGCAAAAACGTTTACCAAATTACAAACTGTAGCATTACCAGTATGCTGCCACACTGGGGGTTTGATTTGTCGTGCTGTTCCTCTTTACGATACCTTAGAAGCAGGTGATACAGTCGTCACCCATGGTTCGAAACAGCATGTCATAAAACTATAACTCGCGACTCCTAATTAACGACATATTAATCCTGTTTAAACACATTAAACTGATTGACCTCAATTATGTAACTGTATAAACTCATCTGCTGATCACATGACACAGAGCTGTAGATTTAGTGTTATCAGGTGTCTGGTGTTCGGCAGGTTAGGAAACAATCAATCAGACACCGGTGAAGAAGCATCAACAAACGTCTATTCAGGACAATAAAGTATTACATGTCATACATCCAGCTGTGTTATAAAAACATCAGATATCCAGTCGGTCTAAAAATGCTGATCTATATTTAATCGCTACCACATACGCCGAATAACGGCTTTAAGCAGGGTTGCCTGATCGCAACAGTGGTTTCTATCTGAAAATCAAGAATAAAATGTTAATCAAACTTTTGATGGCGGTTGCAGTGGGAGAAAGTTAAGAGAAAACAAATGCTAATTTTTAAAAGCATGTCCAGTCCCCTTAATTTGCAAAAACCACCCAATCTGGCAACTACCTGAAAATAGCTCCAGAGCCCTCAATTGCTCAAAATGTATAGTGTAACCATAATATCCAGGATGCACCATTAATGACCCACATCCTTCCCTAGTGGATGTTCAAGCTCTGACAGAAATAAAACGCTCGCTTCAATAAAATCAAGCAAAAGATACCGACACACCCGACTACGCATCAGTGTATTTCACTTTTCCGCTGTCTGCTTTGAACTGAAATAGAACTGTCTGTAAATAACTCGTCTCCGTATCCCTGTAGACATGATGTAGACATACAGCCACTCAAACCTTTTCCCTGTTTATTCATGAGAATGAAATCTCAACGGGGTTTTAGCCCAGATGCTAAAACTGTTTTTACTTCTTCTAAAGCTTCCTTCAGACATTTATTCCAAGTGGTACGGGACATGCTAGACTCCGGATGTTGGAGATCCTGAAGTACATCATCGGTCAGATGCTGTGGGACAAGGAACAAGCTACAGCTCAACACCAGCCCCAATGGCGGCCAAATATTGTAAATATTTCAATCTAGAAGACACTTTTATTCAAAGCGACTTACAATCCTGTGACTTATTACCAGTTGTGGGAAACTCACCACCTGTTATGTAAGGTTTTGTTTTCCTGCAATACCCCCTCAGTAGATGGTAGACGCACTCCAAACACTGCTGACTTTTGCTCAGTTCTGTCATCTATACAAACAGATCCTGGTTCCAAAGTGATGATTTAAATAAAGCCATCACCAATCAGCTGCTTCCCCAGACCCCTGTCGATTTTTAAAACCCTGTGTGCCCCTTAGGTCAAAACCTTGCTCACCTCTGCATTATACAGTCTGATCAATTGAGATTAAAGGCCTCGCTCAAGAGCCCAACAGTGACAATCTGACAGAGGTGAAATTAGAACCAGTGACCTTCTGCTTACTTGTGTAGTACCTTCACCTCCAAATGACATGTGTTCTTGGCTACGCTACAGCCTGGACGGTATAAAAGAAAAAAATATAGCGGTGTACTCTTCGTATCCTCGCCATATTTGTCACCATAGAGACAGCCAGGATGGAGAGAGGAAAGTCCTTGAGAGTCTTTTATATCAGGAAGCTAAATGTACTTTTGTACAATATTCATAAAGTAAAATGGCATCAATCAAATCGCAATGTGGAACGAAAACGTGCCGAAGCCAGGAGCTACATGGGTATGTCTCTATATCATAAACCATAGGGCCAAATTCGGTGAGGTGAAATCTTAATCAAAATGTTAATTAGCCTTCTGGCATGTATTGGGACGGTGGGAGGATACCGGAGCACCCAGAGGAAACCCACATAGACACTGTGAGAACTAGCAAAAGCCACACAGAAAGTACCGGAATTACCCCACCTGAGGGTCGAACCCAAGACTTCTTGTTGTAAGGCAACAGCACAAATAACTGTCACTGTGATGCCCTGTTTGTTATTATTATTTTAAGCCGCTAAAGTTATTTACAAACCAGTGTTATTACCGGTCAACCAACGGAGAACTGCCCAAAATGGCAACAGTTAAGTTCAGCAATCTGTTTTGACATGAGCTCCACAGCGCCCCCCCTCTCTTTACCATTTTCTCATGTAAAACGGTGGTCACTTTATGTATTGCAGTTCACGTTTTAAACAAACATTGATTAAAACAAATTTTCATATTCTGTCAAAAGTACAGCCGACTCTAATCTAGCGAGACACTGCAAATAAAAAAAAAGAAAACAGCGTGACCCAAATTGTGCAGTTCTGTTTTAAACACAGCCATGAATAATTTTCCATGGCATTTACTCAAGCAAAGTGCCATTATCATAACATAGAAAAGTTTTCGAGCATGTTTACAGTCGCATTGCATCGTGTTTTGCCCCGAAAGTATTATTAAGCCTGCATAATAAAAATAGGTCACATTAACATAAGGAATATCACAACACTCTAGATATTTCACCATAATATTACATAGTTACCAGTGAAAAACATTTATTTTCGTCACACAACCGTGTTTATTTCATTTTTTTAATATCTATATTGCTGCCTTTATTTTCTTCAGAGGAAGAGGACGAGTTCATAATTCTCTGAATTTCTTGTCGTGCTATATATGAACACCAAAGCAGCACCTTATTCACATTTACTGACGATCAATCTAACTCATTGCTTCAGGGAAAATCCATTACTATTGGCACTCAAGAAAAAAAAATCCACATTGAATTACGGCATCAGATGAGAAAAAGAAAGGAACGAATGGAGGCGAGGCCAGCTGCCACATTGATGGAAGGAGCTCATCTCTATTCGTCACGCAGTACTGAATACAGACTGCAAGGCAGCACATATACCAGCAAGGTTTATACCCGGACTCAGAAGTTTCAAACAAAAAAAAAACAGGTCCACAGAGACGCAGATACATGAACTACTTTCAACTAGCATGGCCGCTTTTTGAAATTGCTGCCTTTCTGCAGCAATGGGATTTCAAACGGCATTATTGAATTTCATCTGGAGATTTTTCCTCCAGCGTTCAATCACACCGCTGTTGTCCAGCATTCCACAGTTCCTTTAATAAAAAAAAGAACAACCTGATCAATAAACAGCAAGAGCGAATGTTTAAACGGTGCAGGATTTCCATCCATTACATTAAAAAATCTCCCATGATGCATGTTGATTTTGTCAGCACATGTAGAATCAGGTAACAGGTTGCGAGTTTCAACATTAGTGTTTAAATAAGATGCTTGAGAAAGATCTACAAATGATACCCAAATCCTTAATATGGAAAACTTCGGTGTAGCTGCTCATTCTAGCTCTACCTGATCAGATAGTAGCAGCAGATTCTTAATCTGGAATCTAAATCAGAAAGGACTATAAATAAATTTGAAAAAAATGATCGAAACTTGAGCTACAACAAGCGTCCTGCTGATCTAGACCTAAAGCAGTTTACTGGATGAAGTTGACAAATAATAGACCTGCGATCCTTTTCTAACCTGCTTTATACAAGTTAGTCGGTCTCTAAGTACCTCGGCGTCGTCTCCAAATTGTTTTCACTGGAGCGGTTTAAAGCCCTTCAGCTGTTCTTGTTCAGTGTGAAACAAGAATAAAAGGGCACGATGAATAAAAAAAAGAGAGAAAAATCAATCAGATTGTGTGTTGAGTGTCGCCATTCCAATCGTTCACTGACTGCCGCCTGTAGAAGTGGTCATTTACACTATCTTCAATTGCCGGGCTTCGAGTCTTAAGATGAGTCGGTCCACTTTCCTTAATGGTTTTTCCACCCATTATTCTCTGTAGATATTTCTCTTCGTACAAAAGAGTAGACACACCGGGTACAAATTTCTCCACGCTCTCAGGAATCTCCGTTCTCATGAATCTCACGTCGCGATTTTATGGACGGTGGTGCGTATCAAACCTCTAACCACTACAATTACAGATATGCACTGATTGGTTTCACTCGGCGGAGCACAAACCTGAATATCGAAGGAATGCCAATGCAGAGGTAAAGGGGTATCAGTGCCCGGGGGAATGGCACGAGGCAACGCTACAGGCAGAGTGAGGTTTCATCCTTGGTATGTCCTTTAGCAGGCTGGACTGTACCCGGTCCTGCTCTCTGGGAGTGATGCCATGCTGCCTGATGCTAGTCTCAGAGGAAGGCCGGAATGAGGAAGCTTGATGTAAAAACGCTGGTTCTCTGCCAGCTTTTGAGAACCGGCCTCTGGAGCCGTATGAAAAGAGCAGCGCGAGTAGCGGTGCCATGATAAATGGTGAATTATATTTTAAGTGTTTTACAGAAGAAAAAACAGCCACAGATCGGTCAACTTTATGTCTGCAGGATTGCAACAGGGGCTAAAAGGAAGAGCTGCATCTGTGAATCATTTATCAAATCCTGGAGTTTTCAACTGTGTGTCTAAACAAACACTTTATCATTTATATTAGTGGGTCTGGACTTTAGAAGTGTATTGGACACCAATACCCCGCAATCCAATCCAACACATAAGCAATATGGTCTGTCTTATGATGCCTAGCTCACAAACATCTGTGTAGGACAAAAACCACAAAAGCGATCCTATAACTAGTCATCTTCATTATTAATTTTAGCATAGTTTTTATGATGGATGCCATTCCTGAAACAACCCTCTTATCCGAGCCTGGGACCTGCACTACATTGCATTCTAGTGAAGGTCCTGGGTTTGATCCTCAGGATCCGTGTCCTAACTGTGTTAAGTTTACTTCGGGTGCTTTTTGTTTCCAGTCCAAAAACATGCAATCTGAGTAATTATTGATGAAGCTTGTATAATAGTTACAAAAACAAAAAGTATAAGACATTAAAATCATAAGAAACAAACTAAAACAACCCTAGTGGATAGTTAGTATTTAACGTCGCCTGGTTATACAAATAAAATATAATCACAAATACAGTATTTTCTTTTATTTTTAATAGAAATAATGAAAGAAACGTTGCCATAATTTGACACACAGGTGAAAAAACTTCCCGTGGACCCGATAGTGTGATTTGTGTTGCATCGAGTGTATCGTCATATCCAGATCATTTCATTGACAAAATCCAGTGTAGCTTTAAAACGCTGCAGCACTTCTTCAAGTGGCTCAGCTCCTCCCACCAGAACTACCGCAGTGCTCATAAGATCCGCCTGTAAATTACCGGCGTCTGACATCAGACGTCCTGAACGCGAACACAAATCAGAAATTCACTGCATGCAGGAGATGTCGAGGAGAATTATAGGATAGCACTTTTTATAGGTCGGGAGAAAACTGCAGCCTGCCAGCATCTCCAGAAGAGATCAAGTCCTTAGTCGCCGGTCTGTGGGTGTTATCTCCAACCACGGCAGCGCCGATATCTGTCGGAGCTGTAGAAGTTTTGAGTCCGCTCGAATAATCCTGCAGTACGATTTTAATGAAAGAAACACAAATATGAATCTTTCTCTAGTGTCGAAAAGAGCAGATGGATTGGCAGGATTGAGCAGAACTATCAGGAGTTCCTGTGGTGACGGCCAAATAGGTGCTTTACTACGTTCCACGCCGCCTCACTTAATATTTATGTAAACAGACTCGCTGAGGATTGCCAAACGTCGTCGCCGAATCCCTTTGAACGAGTCAGATCTGCTATTACGGTCAAATCCATTCATAACAGTTGTATACAGTCCTGAGTCAGAGCTCTCGTTCTTGAACCGGTTCTGTTCAGGACTCTATGAATCTGCGGTCTTTAAAAGAACTGACAAACATTTCCTGCCAGTTTTTGAAAATCAAGTGGCGTCACCACAAGCCCGACGACAGGGGGGGTCACCTCAAGACACCCCCTGTCCTGAGACTCAATGATGAGTTTAATTTGGATTTAAAAATAGACAAATTAATGAATCGTTCTGTTTATCTGAGTTCTGAATCTGCCTCTCGGGAACGCAGTCAAATTATGAGTCAAACACAACATTTGTGTCTGTTATTACTAGTTATAATCGCTCTATAGTGCAAATATTCATCATCGTCATTTTTTTGTCTCTTTACGCTTAAAATTACGCTTACGCTGAAATGTATAGCACCCTCTGCTGGTCATAAAAATTGATTTGTGCCACATGTGCAGAGATTTTTAACCGTCCTGTGGTGCATCGTTACAAGTAAGTACACACTATTAATTTTCTATTAAACATTAGTACTTATAAGCTGAAATTAAAGAAAAAAAAATCCCATCTCAGCTTTTTCCGGCACCTCTAATGGGTGTGAAAACTTCACTGCAGTGTTTACATCATCATTCCCGGCTGTAGTAGTGCAGCAAGAAAGCTTAATCATTCATCATACACACGCTCTCACCCAGGTGGCCGAGCGACACTATGGACCGAAACCTAAACAAATCAGCTGGAAGACGCCAAACGAAAGAGGCTAACAGCAGAGCCGAGCTTAAGTGGAAGAAACGAGATTGGAGTGGATTTAATGAGGCGCTTGCAAGCTCGTGGCATGATTTGATTTGCAGCTTGTGTGTGAGAACGTGGTAAACAGTCCTGACCCCTCAGCTAATCGAATTCAGACTCCTCCACACAGCAAGACGCGAGACATCATCTTCTTTCGGGCTTGTTTGCATAGGGATTCGCCTCATCTGTTCGGGCGTGCGCTTAGACCAGGGCTACCCAATTAGGGGCCCGCCGACTTGCTTTTGGTCCACCTTGCTAGTTTACAGTCAGGTCTATTTCTGTCAGAAATTTTTCCAACCAGTGTTTAAGCGCCTATAATGCTGGCTGCAATACCTGCACTGACCACAGTTTGACATGATACAGTAGAGAAGAGATGGGGGCGCTGTGGCCAATCACAGTGTTGCCAGATTGACCGGTTTTCCATGTAAAAGCCCTTTTTTAAGACTAAAATGGGGTCGATTTGTTATCATTATATAAATAAATATATTTAAAAAAAATACTGACTGCTTCCGACACACTGTCATGTGTTTGACTGACAGGTTATTCTTGGAATTTGGATGGAAATGCTCGCCTTGGCTAGGGCTGTCCAGCAAACCGGGCACGTGTGCTCACTGTCACCCCCTAGTGTGTGTAAATGTGTGTGTTAAACTGTACATGTTGTGCAAAATGTGTGTAAAATTAATGACTACATAATATATAATAATATTTTGCTCTGCATGAATTTCTTTACGAATTTACATTTGTTCAAATGTTTCTGCTCTGAAAAAGGAAAACTTTCTATTATTCATAGTGTTTTATTTAACAATATGACATCACTTTGTATTGTAATAAAAAACTAAAACAGAAGACGTCTCGTTTTGGCCCGTGTCCCTTCATTTAACTGCTTTTTTTTTGGCCCCTGATAAGGAATTATTTGTGCACACCTGGTTTAGACAGTTCGTTTTTTTTCTCCCTGTCATTACCTGCACAGCGCAGGACAAATGAGCTGTCAGCAACCTGCCACAGAAACACCCAATAATCAAGCAGTCAGGGGACAGAATAACAACAGCAGCAAGGAATCAAAGAAGAAGAGTGATGTTCAGGACAAACAGGATGTGCTCTGTGAGCCCTCGATTTCCATCTATTAGTTCATCCACCAGTTCGTCCACCACTGCTGTAATCCGTCCGTGTATGACTTTATCCATGCAGGCAAATCATTCACAAATTCTTAACCAGCCAGTCAGAAACATCTCACAACTACTTAACCATTCATTAACTTAACCTACTTTGGTTATTTCACCATTTGACAAGGAGTAGGTCAAGTTAATAAATGGGTAAGTCATTGAATAGTTAGATGAATTGAATTAGTTAGTAAATAATACACAGATGTATTGTAGCAGGGTGGATGAACAGGTCAAACAAAACTGAACAAAAAGTAAAGTGCAAAACCAACCAATTCAGACAAACAACAAAAGAAGATATAATAGCTTAATATCGATTTGTACTCCAGTTACCAGTTAATCAGCTTGGAAGTTCTACCAACTAAACAACATCTCAAACACATGAGCATACACACAAATGCATACACACTTATGCATACACATGTACACAAACATGCAAAGTTTGGTTCTGAGATATTAAACACAGGAGGGAGGTAACAGCCCATTTTGTCGTCCCATCGAGTATGCCGGTTCCGCTCAGAAAGCCCGGCTAAGAGGCCCATTTTACACCCCATAAAACCAAGCCATTCCTGGAAACCCTCCTAATGACCTCACACATTAGCCATTTCCATAGGAATGCCTGGAGATCTTTGGAGAGGTGTTCTACAAGTCAACACCGTTACCCCCTGAAATCTGACACTATGCAATTACCATCGAGATTGAGAGTAAAATGGGTTGTACGAAGGAGCTTTAAACCCCTCACTAACCCTCACTAAACCCTAATAAAAGCAGTCAGGCTTCCTCTCAGTGATTTTACTCTGAAGTGAAAGGATCCATACAAATAAAATCCCAACCCTGAATCCAAAAATCTCAAAACATGTCTATAAATAAGAAATGTCCTATAACAGTCTTATTGATTCGTTCTCATATTCAGATCTCAATACACAATTCGGAGATCACTACACTTCATGCCAAGTGTAAGTCCAATAGCGGTGTGATATATGGCTCCTTCAGATCAAGCTCAACAAAGCACGTGATGGACTGGGCAATTCATACATATTGAGTTACACCATCTGGATGTAGGATATAAATCTGCTGTCTAATAATGCTAACGTGATCCACAGAGCTCTATTTCATAAGAAGTTTGGGTTATTCAGTTGAGAAGGTCTTTGGAAATTTTTGGCAAGAGTTTTTGAGCTTTGATAGTGACTGTAAGCTTTCGGTAGAGACTTTGTGAGATTTAGTAGAGACTTTGTGAGCCATTGTCAAGTATTTGTAAGCTTTGGTTGAATCGTTTTGAGCTTTGTGAAGTCTTTGTGAAGTTTTTAGAGAGATTGTAGGACAGAGACTTCCAATCTGGTGGAGAAGTGGTGGAGAAGTAAGTTTGGAAGAGTATTTACTTAGACGTATTGCTTTTAATTTGAACATGGGCCTTAATTCCAAGTGAAAGTAAGATTCTAACGCAATCGCTGATTTATTGCGTAATGCTGAATCATATGTTCCGAAATCTGCTAGAACTTAACATGTAGTTACAGAATATCCTCCACCCAAACTCCCAGGGTTTATATCACAGGCCTACAGCAGAGGATTTTCCACCCTAATCCCAGACATTTGAAATGGCAGAAACCTGAGCTGAGGAGAAAAACATCAGCCTTCTAGCCACAGCAAAGATTTGTCAACATTTACAGCCAACTTAGTTTATATCAGCAGTTTACATTATAACAGTTTAGCTTCAACACCCCTCTGGGATTCCAGTTTCACTTGGAAATCTGTCATGATTATGAAGCAATATTTTGTGAGAGAAGTTCACAGCTTATGATGAATTTCTCTGGTGTACAAGACAAGAAAGTGATCATGAAAGAACTTGGACAGCTTTCTTCAGGTTGCTTAATATGAACTGCAACTCTTCCTTAAATATAAAAGTGTTGCATAACACCCCCCCCCCACACACACACACACAGAGCACTTGACGCAATTTTATAACTATGCATCAAAGTGACCCAGACCGCATAACGGAACAAAACCACAAGGGTGACACTATAGCCATCAAAACAATGAAGTGTGGTCACTTGTTGATTATGTATTCGCTCTCTGCATGTAGTGGTGCTTTGATGTTTACGATACTTCATTTATGATCGTTCGTTATTCAATACAGATCAACTCGAATCTACAACGACAACCTTTCTCACTTGGTGTTAAAACCGGAGGATAAACACAAACGTGACAGAACCCTCAGAAACTTGTCGCCCTCTAGCGTTGTGGTGGTGAGTTACTTTGCAATGCATATAAACTCGGAAACAGCGTCGTTGAGGTGGCGATGTCTTAAATCGAGAACAATGTGAAAGTATAAATCAGCAAAACTAATTCCTCCCTACTTACCTCCCCACAACACCTTACATGAGGCACTGATACGATAGATAGACAGACCAGAATCAGAATCTGTTTATTATTGCCATTGTCAATGAACAGGATTCACAGACTAGGAATTTTCTTTGGTGTAAA
>JAOTRQ010061342.1:0-13530 GCA_028565875.1 Hoplisoma paleatum
GTAGTTCGGGGGACACAGTAGCTTAGTGGTTAGCACTGTCGCTTCAGAGCAACAAGTCTCTGGTTTTCTGTGGGGATATATATACAGCTAATAATATTAAACCAATTTAGATTGCTTACACAAATTTAATAATATGAAGTTTGATATTTTTTCTTTGCTTACTATCAATTTTACACACAGACCAAGCCTACTTGCTTAACTGGATATGCAAAACCAACAAGCTTGTTTAAAACAACGTTTCCACCAGAAGTCTCCAATCCAGTTATCCAGCCTGTAAGATGTTAAAAATGACCAAAACATAACACAAAATTCAAATTCAATACATTTAGAAATAATGTTTTTATGTAAATCTATGTCTACTATTAGACTATTCCTTATATGGGTAAAATCCCTGGAGGGTTAAAGACAGACATGGCAGTGTTCTTCCAAGGAGCTGTTACTTCATACTCCAATGAGTAAGTACACATAAGATCAAACAATTTCTAAATAGTAAAATGAAATATGCATTTACAAAATTAAAATAAACATTGTTTTATTAAACAAATTTTGATTGAAAATTTGACCATCATAAAATGGTATTTTTCTTTACAGTTTTGATATTAGATTTCAAGCAGGAGAGTCTAACACTGATGATGTTATATTCATCCTCAACCCTCGCACTTATTTTCTGTATGTGTACATGAACACCTTTCGAAATGGTGTGTGGGAAAAAGATGAGTCTGTCTACGACAAGCCAATATTTATGGGCGAATCATTTAATATACTGATTGTCATCACGTCACAGGGATATGAGGTGTGTTTTTTTAAATACTTATTGTTTCGAACTATATTCATTTGTATATAGCATCATCTTAAATAAAGTTATTTTACTCTAGGTCTATGTGAATGGATTATACCTGTATTTATTCAAACATCGGATGCCAATTGAGAAGGCTACAACACTACTTATCCGTAACGATGTGTTCATCCATTCATTTGGTTACATTAATGTAAGTAAAGGAGTTTCTTAGTATGGATGCGTAATATAAAAGTATTCAGTATTAGTTTGATCTTTTTGTTTTCTCCTTAGAACTGGAGCACATCTTCTATCTACAAGGACCAACAGAATACTAAAACCATGGGGAGCTTGTTCTCAAGCTTGTTACCAATCCCATCTCGCATCCTAAATCCAGTCATAATGCCTGTAAGTTAGTATTTTGTTTAAAAAGACTAATTGTCTTTAAAACAAAAAAGAAAAGTACATCATATTTCCACCAGCACAGTCTTCTATTCCATTTAATGTAGTTGCAGCCACTAACTTTGATTGATAACTGGTTGTATTATATACAACAAGCTTGTCTTGTATTCTTTTTCATATCTTAAATGTAATATTTTTCATTGTTGTTTGTTTGTTTCACAGAAAACTCCATATTTCAGTGTCCTTCCGGAAACTGTAAGACAAGGAATGGCATTTTATATTCAAGGAGCTGTTAACTCAAATGCTACACAGTATGTTCTCATCTCTATAAAAAAACATGAATTACACACATATGAATTATTTCTCCACATTTAACCCACACATGTACAGACACTAATGAACACACTGGGGGGCAGTTGTGAGCACACGTGTCTGATGTGTTGCGCACCTTTAGCTACGACACCTGGGGAGCAGTTAAAGGTTAAGTGCCTTCTTTAGTGATCTATAAATAAATTAAAATTTAACTGCAATGAGGTATTTGTCTAAGTATCAAAGGGGTCTGCTGCCATTTCATGCAGCACCATGTTATGTTGCACTATAATGTCGGTCAAGTGTTTATTTTAATAAATACTTTATAAATAAATCATTTGTGTTTACTCTAGTTGTCATACTAGAATTTGTTGATCTTGAAGTTTGCCATTCCGAACAAGAAAAATCTGAAATCTCTATATTATATTCGTTAACCATGTCTTCTTTTTTTTTACAGATTTAGCATAAACCTTCAGTCCGGAACCAATACTGTGGATATCGTTGATTACGTTGCTTTTCATTTCAACCCTCGGATAGGCCAATATGTATACATGAACACCTGGGTCAAACCAAACTGGCAGAAAGAGGAATTAGTTGCTGACAAGCCCTTTGCTAGGGGAACAACCTTCACTGTACTGATCCTCGTCAAATCAGAAAACTACACGGTAAGTAGATGGCATCTCTATAACACTTCTATAATGTAAACTTGCAAACATTGAAAGCATGATAAATGTTTAATTCTTTGACAGGTCTATGTGAATGGAGAGAAGCACTGTTCATTTGCTCACCGCTTGAGCTTAGATAACATTACTGCCCTCAAAATCGATGGAGATGTTTCTATCCACTTTCTTGGATTTGCTTATGTAAGTAGCAGGAATATGTTGAACCTGTATTGAGCCTTGAATTCAATTTATGGCCAGACGTAAATAAAAAGTGGTCACAGACTCGTAATTTAAAATACTATTTACAATATTGTTGATGATTTGGTTTTTAGAATTGGAGCAGTCCTTCTTTTCCAGTAGACGAATACAAACTGGCAGGCTTTGATAGTCCATCCCGTGTGTTACCAATGCTTTCTGAGCTTTCAAATCTAGTCATACAACCTGTAAGTTGTGATACACAAAAATGTAAAATTTAGTTTTAAACAAATTGCAAATCATACATTTAAATGAACATATTTTATTTTATGGTATAGAAAATTCCCTTTGCTGCTCCTATACCAGGAGGAATAAAGTCAGGAATGGCTCTTTATGTACGAGGCATGGTTCCTACAGATGCTACACAGTAAGCCGCCATGTTTATCCTGACATAGTATTAACGATCTGTACTAATTAACGAACAATTTAACAAGTAATTGGAGGACCTCTTATGAATAATCAAATATTTTTACAGGTTTGCAATAAATTTCCAAACAGCTGAGAAAAACGGTGATGTTGTATTTCACTTCAACCCCCGTTTTGGTCAGTACTTATACCTTAACATTTGCTTGAATGGAGCATGGCAGAAGGAAGAATTAGTCTACAATCATCCCTTAATCAAAGGGGCTACCTTCATTTTATTGGTTGTCGTCAAATCAGAAGGCTATGAGGTACGATCCTTATTGAATTAACATTTTTATGAGTTATAAAAAAGAATAGCTCTTTTACTTGCAATACAAATGTTATGTTAAGCAATAGCAGTGTTCTCAATTCTAAATTTAAGAATAGGCAATTAAAGATTGTTTCTTAAGTCTGATAAACCAAGAGCCCCAGATGAACTACAGTCATATATCATTTATAATAAAATATGTAAGCTGCATTTGGGCCTGTATGGGGAAGGTCAATGGACCCAATCCAGCTTTAACTGTTTACAAGATCTTTTTTTATTTACACTATTTATAATAATTGAAAAGTATATGCTGTATTTCTTGGGCAGGTTTATGTGAATGGCATGAGACAGTGTATTTTCAAGCACCGCCTTCCTTTGGATAAAGGTTCTAACATTAGTATCTGGGGAGATGTTTCTGTACTCTTCTATGGGTTTATTGATGTAAGTATAACAACTCCACAATATCACTGTCATCAGAATGTATGAAACATTTTGTTTTGATGAAATCTGAACTTTCTATTAGAACTGGAGCACATCTTCTTTCTTTACGGACCAACCAAAGATCACTTGTTCAAATACATCATTTTCAAATGTCCTACCTGTGGTGACTGAGATTTCAGCTCCAGTTATACAACCAGTAAGTACAACAGCACACACAGTATCATTTAATGTTAAATGTAATGACTGGAGAATTATATATTACATTTATGCTTTACAGAAAATTCCCTATTCTGGACCAATATCTGGTGGACTTAAAGCAGGAATGGGATTCTACATTGAAGGAAGTGTTCCTGCAAATGCCAACCAGTATGCAATTTATTAAAAAAAAAATATATATATATATATATATTTTAAAAATCACCAATGACATTCACACACATATGATTCATGTTTTAATTTGTATTTTTCTTTCTATTTTGCAGGTTTGCAATAAATTTACAAACAGGACAGAGTACAGACTACAAAACTGATGAAATACCATTTCATTTTAACCCCCGTATTGGCCAATATGTGTACTTGAATGTGTTTAGAAATGGTGTTTGGGAAAAGGAGGAATTGGTTTCAGATAAACCCTTCATACACGGGGCAGCTTTCAATCTTTTGATTGCAGTCCATGCAGAGAACTATGAGGTATTTTTATTTCGTTATTTTACCCACTTAAATTAAATAAAAAACCTAATATGATTATTAATAAATCATTAATCATGTATATAATTGTTTTGAAGGTGATAGTGAATGGTTCTAGACACTGCACATTCAACCATCGTATTCCTCTGACAAAAGTTACTGGACTTTTCATTTGTGGAGATGTTAATATTAACTTCTTTGGTTTTATGGATGTGAGTAAATCAATAAACTAATATTACTTTCACTGCTTTTTTTAATATTAATAATGATTTATATTGTCATTTATATTTGTCATTGTCATGCTACCAGAACTGGAGAAGATCTTGCTTTTTTAAAACATATCCAACAGTTCCTGAAATTGGATTATCATTTACAAGCCCCTTACCAGTTCCTGCAGAACTTTACAGTCCAGTTGTTAAGCCAGTAAGTAGCCAATGTTTTAATGTATTTTTAATTTCTTACTCTTTAGTCTTACTTTTCAAATTTTTTCATGAACATTTCCACAGGCACTTCCCTACACTGGCACAATTGATGGAGGAATAAAACCTGGTATGGCTGTATTTATTCAAGGAGAATTTCCTGAAAATTCAAAAGGGTATTGTTTCATTTTTGTATTTCCAAATGCTAACAAAGAAACAAAAATAAACAAAATAAAATGCTAGATTTTAAACATGCTGTATATTAAAGATAAACTAACATGATGCTTGATGGACTTCTTACAGGAATTAATTGTGCCTTTTTTACATGCAGGTAAGGCTAATTGAAGAGACTAAATTGTCCATGACTGTGTTTGATGTGACTTGTGTATCGTTTGAAACTTGTGTGATGAATGAATGACCGTTTCCTGTCATGGATATGGCCTAGGGTTTTAAACATGATGCTAAAACACTGAATAAATTAAATAAATTAATTAAATTTTATAGCAGTTAAAGTGCTGAACATGTAATTAGAATAGAACAGAATAAAACACAGTTATATAGAAATGCACAGTACATCAAAATTTCTTTATTGCATATCCAAGCTTGTTTTGGAAGCTAAGGTCAAAGCTAGAGTCAGCCATCATACAGCAGACAGGGTTACGGGTCTTGCTCAAGGACCCAACAGTCACAAAGTCTAGATTTGACCCAAGCTCTACCCACCAGGCTACATTGTCCCTGGTCAGAGCTTTACCAATACCAGACTCCCACTGCCATTTAAATCCCTAGACTGTATACTGTCACATCATTTGAAGTCTGTTAAATGCCAAGAATGAGAACAATAATTGCATTAATAACACATGCACAGAATAAAATGATAAAACTGTAAACAATAAGCAGTAGCACAAACGCATGTCAATGAACAAAACAACATCAGAATTCCATTTTCGTCATTAACCATTTGTTAGTTTTCTGATTGACATTTATCATATTTTTTATGGTTACATTTTTTTACAGCTTTGAGGTGAATTTGCAAACAGGCCTGTATGATGGTGACAACATTGCTTTTCACTACAATCCACGGTTTGGTCAATATGTTTACCTGAACACCTTTAGAAATGGTAACTGGGAAAAAGAGGAAACCGTGTCAGAGCATCCCTGGACCAAATTATCATCTTTCACTATGTTTGTTGTCATTAAAGCAGAGGGATATGAGGTGAGTTTCATGCAAACCTGTAAACAAAAGCTTCAACACATTCCAAAAATCTTAGTATGGGGCAGTTTAGGACTAATTAAATATTAAAGATGTAATTTCAGGCAGGTGATGTCAACAGACTATTCTGTAATCTAGTGTAGGGCTGTCAAAAGTCCGGGCTGTTATGGTGTTATATTAGTGCTCTTGCTGAAAGTAATTCCTACTTCTGGGAATGCAGCACGTTTAGACTAACATACTACATGCATGTTTCATTATGACATCCTTCCTATTTACAACACAATATAATAACACAATACAAAATGTTGCACATTTTCTTGTAACGAGTTGCATCCAATTGAACATTAATTTACATAATTTCACATTTCTTTCAGCTTTTTTTAATTGCTTTTCTTATTATCAATGAAAATGTTTAATTGTTTTCAGGTTTATGTAAATGGATTTCAACAATGTCTGTTCAAGCATCGCATTCCATTTGAGAATGTTTCCTCAATTGGCTTTCGTGGGGATGTTTCTATCAAAATCTATGGTTTTATAGAGGTAAAATGTTTTGTAATATTAAAATATTTATATAATATATTTTGTGTAAATGCATACAGTTGCACTAATCTGGATATTTACAAATATTGTTTAGTTTTTGTTACTAGTTAAACTAGTTTTTAAATGTTGGGTAATTTGAATCATTAAAAAAATATGTTAATCTTTTATATTATTAGAACTGGAGTGAATCATCCTTAGTGACAAACAAGGAGACCTTGGTACCACCGACTATCCCGATCCCATCTAATGTTTTTTATCCAATCATCCAACCTGTGAGTTAAATGACAAATTCTTTTAAAACATAATTTAATACAGTCTAATCATTATTGTGTGTAGTTTAAACTGTATACATTGTGTACTAAATGATAGATGTGTTATTTGTTTTCTAGACACTTCCATATGTGGTGCCAATCAAGGGAGGGATAAAACCAGACATGGCTTTATACCTTCAAGGTGTAATTCCATTACAGGAACCCAAGTA
The DNA here is from genome assembly GCA_028565875.1 of Hoplisoma paleatum. Lineage (NCBI taxonomy): Eukaryota > Metazoa > Chordata > Actinopteri > Siluriformes > Callichthyidae > Hoplisoma > Hoplisoma paleatum. The sequence goes on from JAOTRQ010061342.1 coordinate 6,852, forward strand.
TGCTATGTTACATAAAAAAATTAATATTGATATCAATGAAACACTATTATATTACTAAAAAGTATTGTGGTGTTTAGCAAACTGCAGTATCTAATGTTGGAAATAGTTCTGATTTATTACACAAACATTTCTAATTATTCTTTTTTTCCCTCCACAGCTTTGCAATAAATTTTCAGACAGGTCAGTCTGACAGTGATGACATCGCCTTTCATTTCAATCCTCGTGTTGGTCAATCCATATACCTAAACAGCTTTAGAAATGGTGGCTGGGAGGAAGAAGAAATTGTTTCTGATGAGCTCTTTACCAAGGGAGCGTCCTTTTACCTGTTTATCACTGTAAATTCTGACCATTATGAGGTGTGTTCATTATGATTACTTTAAAAAATGCAAAAATGTTTGAATCTTGTCGCTTTGGATGAAAGCGTTTGCTAAGTGTTTCGTGACTAAAATGTCACTTGTAACAATAGCTATTAGTGTCCTCGACTGTAATTTAACAACATTATAGGACAGTGGAATGAACTTTTTGGATTGTGTTTAGGCATCAAGTAATAAATATGTTTATACTGACAAAAACAGCAACAATAAGCAAAACAAAAGATCTCACAAGGAGATTATTTGTAACATGCCATGAATCTCTAAAAATAAGTAATAAGTAATGTTGTATTTTTCAGGTTTATGTGAATGGCTGGCGACACTGCATCTTTAAACATCGCATCCCCATAGAGAAAGTTTCAACACTTAGCATCCGTGGCAATGTTAAACTCCCTATTTTTGGTTTCATTGATGTAAGTCTGTCACTTAGATGTATTTTGTGGAGAAAGCTGTAATTTGTTGTGATTATAAATATGATTCATGTCTCTTGTTCTTACCAGAATTGGAGCAGATTTCCTTTGGCTGTAGAGCAAAATAAAATCAGTGGCATGGGAAGCATGGCTCAATCATTCTCAAGTCTTTTACCCTTGCCAGCAGCACTTTCATATGCAGTGCTTCAGCCTGTAAGTTAGTAACATGCTTTATTCAAATGTGTGTATACATATACAGTATATATATATATATTTTTTTTTCTAAGATTGTATAGATGATGTTTAATTTTTCCTGGATAGTATACTAAACCTATTAGACACTGTCTTTTATTGTATATTTTTGTTGTATAATCTATAACGGCTGACGGTTGGAATTTTTGCTCGTTTCAGGCACTTCCTCATGTTGGTAGAATGCCCGGAAGTTTAAGACCAGATATGGCTGTATACTTTCAAGGGACTTTTCCTCAATTCCCCAAAGTGTATGTTCATAAAAGTTTGATGACAGCAGAAAACTAAATTATTTAAAATATGATAAAAAATGATTTAACAATACACTACAACAATACAACACATTATACAAGGCAATTTAATGATTTATCCAGAGGACAATCAGCAGCTAGTTTAAATAAGTCCTCAACATAGTTAAAGTGCTAAGAACAAATGGTTATACACCACCACTACCCAACCATAACTATAAAACTTAAAGACTTTAGTAAGAATGCTGAACTAACCTAAATGCTGATTCATAAAAATATTGTATTATATACTTACTTTTTATAACCAGAGACCAGAAATAACTAAAATGAATCTTTAACAAAACAGACAAGCAAAAATGTGACACATTCTTTCTTTTTTTTGTAGATTTGAGATCAATTTTGAGCTTGACACCCGTGAAATGGCTTTTCACTTCAGTCCACGCTTTGGTAATAAATCTGTATATCTAAATAGCAGTAGAAATAAAGCCTGGGAGAAAGAAGAATCTGCTTCCATCGCACCCTTCATTGAAGGATCATCATTTACTCTTCATTTCCTCATTAAATCTGCATGTTATGAGGTTTGATGATCAATTTGCAAACTTAAATACAGAACAAAAAATGTAACTATTCACATGTAACAAATTAAGATTTGTTGTAATTTTACAATATGCAGGTATATGTAAATAGTGTATATCACTGCACGTTCAATCACCGCTTTCCATTTGAGAGTGTTTCACTTATTGCCATTCATGGAGATGTTGCTATCAACATATATGGCTTTATTGAAGTAAGTAAATACATTTATTGACAATCAAGTCTTTTGTGCACATGTTTTCTGAAGTAAATAATTAAAAAATGATGTTTCCTATGTTACATATGTTCTAATTAGAACTGGAGCACATCACCTTTTGCTGTGGAAGGATCAAAAATCATCGTCAAAGAAGGTCAAAGCCCGTTACCAGTAGCACCGGAGATTTCAAATCCTATCGTCCAGCCTGTAAGTCTCAACATTATGTTTAAAGGTTGACGATTTATTTCCAAGAGTCAATTCGTCACAACTGAACTGTTTGAGCAAGGCACTGCCGGCATGTGTACTTATTGCCCCCTAATGTGTGTTCACTAGTGTGTGCAATGTGTATTTCACTGCACGGATTGGGTCAAATTTGTACGATCAATTCTGCTGTGTGTAAAAAGCCCAGTATGAAAAAGTATTCTAAATAAAAAATGTATTACTCAAATTACTGAAAAGGAAATGATGCAGATGTGCACATTGTGTGTTTTCTTTAGGTTCTACCCCATGTCAACAAAGTCAGTGGGAAGGTAAAACCAGATGGGGCTGTATACTTTCAGGGTGCTGTTCCTGCAAGTGCCAAAAGGTATACCTCAATTATTTGTTGACCTGTCCAAGCAAACAAAACCTCATTAATAAATAAAATGTAACCTTAAGTAGATAAAACCAAACAATTGTTTACCTTTAAATATGACAGTAATGTAATGTAACTATAAAAATGTGAGCAAACTATTTTAATATGTATTAATATTATAGGTGTTATATCGGGTGAATGAGAAAAATATTTCTTTGTTCCCAGTTGAGCAGCATTTTCACATTGTTGTTTTGTTTGTAATAAATGTTACAGATATAATGGTTTATTCATGTTTGTGTTTCAGCTTTGAAATCAATTTCCAAACTGGTCTGGCTGATGGTAATGACATTGCTTTCCAATTCTTTGTTCGGCTTGGTCATTACATCCGTTTTAACACCTTCCGAAACGGTAGCTGGGAAAAAGAGGAAACCATCTCTACTGACAAGCCCTTCACCCGGGGGGGATCTTTTATTATGTTTTTTGTAATAAAGCCCGATGGTTATGAGGTATGTTTTCATGTATTTGTATTTCTATAAAGTCTCATACACAATTTTTGGCACACATGATGAGTAAAGTAAGAAATTAATCCTTGGCTGAATTGGAAAAATAAATAAATAAATTAATAAAACAATAAAACAACAATTAATCCTAGTTACTACTAGCAAAATGCTTAACCAAAATACTGCTTGTTGTAAAAAAAAGTTAAAGGTAAATAAAATAAAACTATTTAAACTACACTTTCCTTTATAAAAGGTTGATTTTTTTCAATCTTTTGTAAGTTTAAGCTAATTTACCAACCATATGAATAAAAACTCTTTTACTCGAACTGTCAAGAATTGCAGATGGAGCAACAATATATATATAAAAAAAAAAAACATGTTTAATAAAGTTACTAGAAAAAAAGTTCATTATTTATTTGTCCTGTTTGCAGGTCTTTATAAACAACATTAGAATCGGCTTGTTTAAGCATCGCATTCCTGTGGATAAAGTTGCAGCACTGTGCATTCGTGGGGATGTTTCGTTCTCTCTTTATGGATTCATTAACGTTAGTATTACAATACCTTGCTTTTCATATACTTAGATGTATGATATTTATATATTATTATTTGTAAGCCTTTTTGATTTGATATCTGTTTCAGAACTGGAAGAATTCTTCCTTTTTCATTGATGGAAACAAAATTAACATTTCATGGAGCCTGGTTTTCAAAATCCCATTAATGCTGTCCGAGCTCTCTTTCCAAATTGTCAAGCCTGTGAGTAAAATACCAAATTAACATAAATATCATTTTATTTTCTGGTGGTATTTTCCATAATAAACAAATATGGATATTTAAAGAATTAATTGCTAACTGTTTGTTTTGCTTTCTCAGTCTCTTCCCTATGTGAGCAACATTCCTGGAGGTATTAAACCAGACACAGCATTATTCTTCCAAGGAGTTGTCAATAAATTTGCCACAAGGTATAGTATCATGCACACTACACAAACACCTTGTACATAAGTATTAATATAATCATGATTCAGAACAACATTAAACAAATCTTTAAAATCATGAGTTCACGACTGCTAAAATTTGAAAGGATTTGAAGGATTTTTGACGCTGATTTTCTGTAATCAAATATTTTAAAGTTGATGGTTCAGAGTTATGTATGCACCATATAAAAATAAATAAGTCAAGTGCTATAAATAAATAAAATATTGTATTGATTTTTCATGCTATAAATATGTACATAAATGATTTCTTCTGTTTTTTTTCTTTCTTTTTTTTTAAGCTTTGAAATCAATTTTATGAAAGGCCAACTGGATGGTGATGACATTGGTTTTCAGTTTAAACCCTTCGTTGGACAGAATATATGTCTCAACAGCTTTAAAAATGGTAGCTGGGAGCAAGAAGAAACTGTTCCTGACAAGTTCTTCACCAAGGGAGCAACATTTGTCATTTTTGTGTTTATAAAATCAGATGGTTATGAGGTAAATGTTAATATTTAAAAACAAATAATCTTGTAATAAATGCACAGTTGCAAAATGTATTTACAACTATACTTTCTGTTGTAGGTTTATGTGAATGGTGATAAAATTTGCACATTCAAGCATCGCATTCCTATAGAGAACATTTCCACTCTCGGCTTTCATGGAGATGTTTCCTTCTCTACCTGTGGTCTTATAAATGTACGTTTTTTATAAATTTTTAAGTATTGTTAATACATAGAATCTAATCTAGTGCTTTTATTATTTTTATTAGAACTGGAGTAGCTCTCTGTGCTGTAAAGAAGTAACAAAAATTACAGGAGTAGTAACTGCTGCTCCGGCCCCAGCTCCGGCCCCAGCTCCGGCCCCAGCTCCGGCCCCAGCTCCGGCCCCAGCTGCGAGCCTTCCATCCATTCCAGCAGATGTTAAAAATGCAGTCAGTAATCCTGTGAGTAAATTAGTATCAGATTGGCATGAATGCCACATCATAAGTAATTGTAATATTTTTGCAATGTGTTCCAAGATTTGTCCAATTTGTTCATTTGTGTAGATAAAATTGTTTATAGGTTACAGTAATACATGGTATTGTTCTTGTTTTGAGTAGGAGATGGTTTAGATGTTTTAAGTAAAGAGGTCTGGCAACAAAATATTTAGTTCACCAACTTAAATAAGACTACTGTAGTACAAATTCTCTTTTATTTTTAATTACACATACTCTATCCTGTATTTCAATTTGATTTTGTTATATATAATAATAGGTTTTTTATTAATTATTTTACTATTCTTAAGAAAAATATTGTTATAAAAGAACAAGAGGATCTGGGCTTCATTCCCCAGCTGGGCAATCAGCGACTAGTCCAAAAATATCCTGTCAGGCCAATTGGAGCTACTACTAATTGTCTATCTTTGTAACATCCAGACTAACATCTATTAGAATTATTTTTGATTTACTATGCATGACCATTTTATGTGTTTACATCACATTATTTAGAAATACAGTATAAAACTGAACTGCTTACACATACAATACACACTTTATCTTTAACTCAACATGTTGCTTATTTTCTTAGACACTTCCGTATGTGGGTAAAATACCTGAAGCTATAAAACCTGAAATGGCTGTGTTCTTTAAAGGAAATGTTCCTGCAGATGCCAAAAAGTAAGTTACAATGACTTCTTAGTCTTTGTTCTAAATATTGCATCATTATGCCATAGAGCAGACATTTTATATATCACTGTCTATAAATGCATTATTTTCTTTTAATTTTATTTCTTCTTTGCCAGCTTTACAATAAATTTCCAAACGGGCCAGGCTGACGGTAGTGACATTGCTTTTCAAATCAACCCCCGCATTGGTGACAAGATTTACCTCAACAGCGTCAGAAATGGTAGCTTGGAAAAAGAAGAAACAGTCTCCAGCCAGCCTTTCACCAAGGGTGGTGCTTTTGTCATGTTGGTGGTCATTAAATCTGATTGTTATGAGGTGTGTTTTTCGATTGTAATTTAGAAAGTAGTTCTACTGTAAGATTTTTAAAAGCACACAAATAAAATATATGCAATATTTTCAGATCTATATAAATAATGTGAGACACTGCACGTTCAGCCACCGTATGCCTGTAGAGAAAGTGTCCACAATTGGCATCCGTGGAGATGTTTCCCTCTCTATCTGTGGGTTTATAAATGTAAGTATAAACATTTCATTATGGCTAATTATTTAACTGCATCTAGTGAAGTATAACAACAGCTTTAAATCAGTTGCTGAATTATGTATATAACAGTTTTTTTATCTCTCTGCAGAACTGGACGACTTCTTCCTTTTTTGTTCCTGTTTCAAAAGAAGAAAAGAAAACCACAGTGACATGGAACTCAGGTCCAAGTTCAACACCCGTCAAGTTTGAGGTTTCGTATCCAGTCAACAGCCCCGTAAGTACAATGTCACGTTAGATAAACATAGATATTACAGTGTAGCCTAGTGCGGAGACAGTGTAGCCTATTGGGTAGAGCGTTGTGCTGGGAACCCAAAGGTTGGGGGTTCAAATCCAGGCTCTGCTACACTCCGCTACACTGCTGG
>JAOTRQ010061350.1:0-23934 GCA_028565875.1 Hoplisoma paleatum
TGTAATTATGATGCTACTGGGACCTCAATTTCCCTGAGGGAACCACCCAAAGGGATCAATAAAGTTCTATCTATCTACATTATGGTCATCATGGGGATAGTCAAATAGCAAGAAGAACATTGATTAAAGTCCGTAGTTTGTAAGGGTTTCCTCAATTTCTCCAGATGCCAATGTCCAAAAACATGTTGGGTCAACTGAAGTTAATAATTGTGTGAGGTTCAGGAGAAAGCAGTGTTTAAACAGGCAATATATGAATGAATCATTGCTGTCATTCAAGCTACAAGTGATGAAATGAGTAGCCAGTTTTGTGTGGATATATTATTTCAGCCATGATGAGGAAATGCACACATGAAAAAACACTTCACATATAAGATGTAACCTGTAAGGTATGTACAATGTTGTTAATTTTTTAATACCTGTACATCTCCATACAGCTACATTCATGCAAATCAGTATACGTTTATGCAAGACAAGTACACGTAATTGCTTTAATTTAAGTTTAAGCTTAATATGTAAGCACATTGTTAGAACGTGCATTCTAAATGTATGTAACACGTTAACCTATATGAAATGACATATTTGGATATTGGGATACAGGGACCAAGGTTTTAGATTACAGATAATGGTTCGGTAAATGCAATTCAAGCTAAATCCAAGCAAAAGAATCAGATTCCTCACTGGATGAATGGCAGCATGTTTTCAGTGATTTTTTCATTCTTAATCAAATATCCACAGGTAATCCCAAATGTGAAATCTACTACCATTTACCTTCATTCATGGCAACCACAATCCAGCTGATGTGGTTCTATTGAATATAAAACTGACTGATTTGGGCTGCATTAGTAACAGTATATCAAGCACAGTGATACTAAATCAAAACAGAAGTATTATTCACTGTATTCAATGTAGAAATATATGGGAAAGAAAATGTTAATAATTGCAAGATAAATCTTTAGTTACACTGCTTGGTTTAACATTGTTAAAGGACCAAGTCACATTTGTTTTAACATACTTTAAACCCTGGTGCAATTTACTGTAGTATCTTGTGTTAACTGGACAATTATACACCTGCTAATAATAGGTGTGACTGAAACGTCTAAACTTATAAATTATGATAGATTATTTGGCTTTAAGTAGATGTTAAAGAGGCTTAAAATATATTATGTACAGGTTTATTCTCCATGTTATTTTCAATCAAATCTATTTAATCTACTTTTTATCGAACACATCAATTTCAACTGCTTTATCCTTTTTAGGGCCAATTGCCAACTCAAACTGAAAAAAGGTTGAGTAAAGGCTGGAATACCCTGGACAAGGAATTAATTCTTTACTGAGCTTCTGCCAGCCCCCAGCACCCCCCCCATGTATAGACCAATTAAAAGTGCAAAGCTCCATCTACAAGGTTGCATCGGCTGCTTTTCTTTCAAATAAGGAGAGTTCATGGTCTACTTACAACATAAATCATCCCAGTGTATAAATGACCATGTAGATCTCAAAATAGCTGTCCAACAATTTGTGATTCATTCTTTCGACTGATCCTCCAATCAGCTTGCCTAAGCTTCATGTCCAGACATGCCCACAGCATTGTCATTGTCTGAGGGCACAAAATCATAGCATTTCAAATCAAATCAAAGTTTGTCACATACATAATTATACACAGCACAACTGGCAGTTCAATGCTTTTTAACTACTACATCACAACATGCAAAATTACAGTTTAAAGTTTTAACAAGATTAATGAAACTAGATTAAAAATGTAAAAAATAAATGTAAACAATAAAGTAAAAACGGTAAGCTTTTAAAGATAAAAATAAAATTACTGGATCTCTAAAGTGACTAAGTGATCAAGTATGTCCAAGTATTGATAAAGTGACCAAGTGTCCATACTAAATGACCAATACTAATAAAGTGTCCCAGTTTTGATTATAAAGTGTCAAAGTAGTGGTGAAAGTGATAATGAGTTTTAATGACCAATAGTGTGTAACAGTAGCTTAAAGAAATGAACGTTGTTGTCTTCCTATAGATAATTTCCATGTGCAATCACTGTCTGGTTTCGAAGGAATGTAAAAAAATTCCATATAATCCCGCTGAAGTGAATAGACTCTCAGCTTCTATAGGCAAGTGCATCAACTTTATGGGAAAGTTCTAATGCATTTGTAGTCAATGAAATGTTAACACATTTGTACATATTTGTCCATTTATGTATTTTTTACATCTAAGGGGAAGCTGAGCTTTTTTACAGTCCTGGCTACCATTGTTTACAACAGGCAACTCTTTTGTATGTATGAATCGCAAAACTTCCCCAAATGCGGAATTAGTTGCTTAAGTAATGCTCGGTCTCAGAATCAAAATTATATAAGATTCTTGTTATGTTACTGTTCATATGGTCTTGTGCTTAAGAGATGTACTATAGGAATTAGTAGATGTAACTACAACAACTTTATGTTCTCAGATAGAACACACAACAAGTCCAAAGAAATATGTTTTGCAGACAGACTGTCTGAACACTTAAATATGACTTTAAACATCAAGAGCTTCTGAGTCAGTCATGAGCATGATGAAAAGATAAATGAAGAAATATTTTACTTTAACCCGTGTTACCATGTGCTCTGGAAATGTAATGTACTAGCAAAGAAGTAAAAACAGACAACGTGTATCTTGGGAATTTCTGGGGCCTTACTTCCACTTCCACAGGCCTTACTTCCACTTCCACCCATACGTGAGCCTCACTGTCTGTGTGACCATGATTTTAGAGATACAAAAATACAAATAAAAAAGTGTTTTTTCTTCTGAATTTTTGTGGCTAATTCAGTCTCCTGGCTGGAGCGAAGTGTATAAACTTCTCATAAGTCTGGAATTTAATGGATGGCATGCTTTGGACCACCTAGGTCATTTACAATAAATGGTCTTGAAAAGTAATTAAGCTCAATAACAACTAAGTTATTGACCACAAGAATGGTATGTTCAGACCATGGAATGATTCCTGTGTAACAGACCTCTTTTACTCTAGATAAAATGACATATATATTTGTATTTGTAGCATTTGTATAACACATGTCATAATAACTCATTTTCTCAATAATTCATTTTTTAAAAACTTTCTTCCTTTTCTTGTGACTCAATGGTCTCACATGCCCGGCACAACATTGACTTACAGGGACAAAACACAAAAAATGTATGTTTTGGGATCTCACTTAAGGGTGAAAATCACAAAATTATATGACAGATTTAAATCTCAAAAACCTGTAATTAACGATCATGCAAAATTGCGTAAATCAACATACAGTACAATGACACAATTGGTGGTTGTGAGAATCAGTTACCATAAATCAGTTAATGCTTTCTTTTATTTAACCATTTAAATGCATTGCTATGAAGCATGTTGGTTTATAGACCACTGAAGTAGTGTCGAAATGTTGTGGGGTGCGATATGTTGTTTAAGACTTTATTTGTTGTTTCAAATCTAACACTAATTAATGGGGTTTTCAAAACATTATCTCTATCTTTTTATGTAGTAAATATGTAAGTTCAGAACCCTATTATATAAGTTTTAAATGTAATTAATGTGTAAATAATAATAAGAAATATGTGACCGTAGAGCTTCTTTAACAAACCAGAACGCTTTTCCAGACTTGCAGAAGTGATGCAAGAACACAAGTTTTAAATGCATGTGATGAAGTTGTGTGTAACTAACATTTTATAATTGTTCTTTTTCTGTGTTAACTGTTCTATAGTTGCATTGAAAATAAAATTAGCTTGTTTCACTACTCGATCAGCCTGCCTCAAGCCTGGTGTAGCTCACTGACCTTTAACTGATGTGCAATATCTTACTATTCCGACTGAAATTATTTAATAATCTAGCAAATGATGTTCAAGGAAATAAAATTAACACATAACAACATAGATTGGGTTCTGAGCTTATGTATTGCCTATAGAACAATAGAGATGATCTTTTAAAAAACCCATTCATTTTACCTATTGAAAAAACGTGTTAGACCCAGATCGCCAAATATAGTCATATTGAGAACTACAAAAAAACCCACAACGTCAGTGGTTTATAGCCATTTGACCCGACTCATGTATTTAAAACAATGCCATAACTGTCATATTATTGTTTCTGAACACCACTATAACGTTGCATGTAAAGCATTCAGAGCTCTCGGCTAGCTTGGCAGGAAGATTGTACAGACGTACATACACACGTACATTTCAGGAGCAGAATTGAGATGCCAGTTGCTCAGGCCTTTCTAAGTCATTAACTGCCAAATCCTCTTACATATGTGAGTTTACAAGTAGTGTGCAGGAGACGATTGCTCTTTTGCTTCCCTTGATTTTTCATCTGAGGTAATTACATTATTTTTTCTTTAACAATAAATTATCTGAAATTATAATTTTGGTTGCAATATTTATTTATAAAATATCATTCCACATATTAAAAGGTTTGAAATTTAAAAACTTAAACACATTTTAATGTAAAATAACATCTTTAAGAAGCAATTGTAAAACAAGTGTGTCTGGAAATTTTATTAATTGTCATTTAGTTTTAAAATGCAATTTAAATTTTGAGGATTGTATTGTCATCTGCAAGTTAGAACAGGTACCTGAATTTTGGGTGTTTTTATTTCTGTTTGACCATAATCCATTAAAACTGTAAAAGTAACAAATATGCCAAATAAATAAGTAAACAAATAAAATAGGTGACCACCCTATTTATTGCAACATGGCTGTTTGTGACATTTGTTTGCTGTTTCTTGAATGGTGTAACTGAAAAGTGGAAGCATCCACTCCGGCTTCTCCACTTCTGAGTGCATAAAAGCTGTCAACACTCTTCTGACTTTGGAAATGCAGAGTTCCAAACCTCTTCTGGCCTTAACATCAGCACAAAAACGGTGTGCCAGAAGCTTCAAGCTGTGTGTTTATAGCCATTGTGTGCAAGCCTAGATCGCCAAGTACAATGCCAAGCATGTAATAAATTGGTGTAAAGCACACCACAGACAGACTCTAGTGCACTTACATCTTACTGTGTCAAATGACAAATCACACTAGCCTAGGTGAATTCCAATTTGAATTCCAAATTGTAATGTGCCAAATGTAGTCTGTTGGAGGAGTATACACACAATAGGGCCATGACCTAGGATTTTTATTTATAGTGCAAGAAATATTTCAACATACAAAGACATTAAAAACAAGCGTGCCATTTTTTGTTTTTTTATTTGTTCTTGGGAGTTCCTTTATGTTAAGTGACTGTAACACAATCAATAAAGTAAGGTCCATAAAGATGTGTAAAAGATATTAACTGACCTGCACAAAGCCATCTTTGAAATGAGCTAGAGATTGTGAGTGAGGCCCTCGCCCAACACCAGTGCCTTATCTCAGCCCTTTCAGAAGAGTGGAGGTTCTTATAGCTGCAAAAAGGATGGATTATATTTCTCTCTCCAGTCTTTCCTTTCTCCCACCTGCACAATATTAATACACTCGCTTTTTATTTGTGTACTTTCTTCTGAATATTCTTGTCTTACAGTGTATATTTGTCACAGACTGAAATTATTTTAAATCAACTGTCTTTACAAACTAATTACATGTTTGTGCACTAGTGGGATGGTAGCACAGCTGGATACGTAGTGCCTCGCAGAACCAGGGATCATTTTCTGAGTGTGTTTCCTTCAATTGATCTGGTTTCCTCCCCCCCAGACTTATACATGTACATAAGGTGGACTAGATGCTTTAAAATGTCTGCATGTAACTGGCATGTAGTAAATGTCTAGTCTCTTAAATACTTGGGTAAACATGATGTCCTTTCTGTGTGGAGTTCTGTGTAAGTTTAGTCTGGGTGCCCTGGTTTCCTCTCACAGTCCAAGAATATGCAGCAAAGTTAATTGTCCATGACTTTGTTAGATATAAACTTGTGTACAGCTAAATCTTGAGTAGTTATTGACCTTTTCCTGTTGTGGATGTCTGGTGTGCTTATTGTCCATTATTTCACACTGTATTTTTAAGAACTTTAAGTGCAATAAGTACAAGGAGTTTTATTGGGTTTCTCGGACACACTAAAACATAGTGCTCATAGTGTGCAAGTGCAAGTTGGGATGAATTTCATGCTTCTACTTTAGGAACAATGGTCTTACCAGGAGGTATTTTGGTAAAAAAAATGCACAAAGTTTTTAAGCGGTGAAGATCAGAGGGTCATCTTATAGCAACACGTGGGCTCTGGGCAACTAAATATAACTAGAGGGATTTGGGAGGTTACACACACACACACACACACACACACACACACACACACACACACACACACACACACACACACACACACACACACAATGCTGATGGTACATGGGGAGGAGCTTGGTGTACTGGGAGAAGCGCACTGAGGGCACTGAGTGGAGTGAATAAGCGCGACTCGAGTTTCACAGCACAGATTCACGCAGTCAAGCAGAGGAACAAGCGCACCGACTCACTGGAGACCTGCAGTCTGATCACGGTTCGTCCACCCAGACGCTCCAGATCCACCTGCACACATAAGCCAGCATGCATATCTCCCGTAATTAATCCCATTTCTTTCTTTCGGATCTGAAAAAGGAAAGTGACTAAAGGCTCGTCAGAAAAGACTTTTCCATGATCTGCACGTTAACTGGACTATCCTGTTCATCGTTACGCATTACGCACGGTTCGTTCCTTGGGATGACTAGACTATAGAAGATTCATTCTAACTGAAGTTGAAAAGTCAGGTGTGTGCAACATGGAGAAAGAGAGGAAAGTTTCTTGTTGTGGAAGGACTTGTGCAGAGCATCAGTGTAGAAGCCTCGGTCGGGTTCAGTGGACGGAGACGTGCGGCGGTGCGCTGCTGTGTGTTGCGCTCTGTTGCCTCTCGTTGGGATTGTGCGTGATGGTATATGTGCGCACCTCGGAGCTCCAGGACAGGGTGTTCAGCCTGGAAAAGAACACAGAACCTCAGCAATTAGCCTTTCTTGAGCAGTTAGAACCTGTCCTCATGATGCGCTTGGATCGGATGCTGGAGGAGGTGAGTGCGTTTGGTCAGAACTTTAAGACACCGATGTGGTCAGAGAGGCAAATTACATTGCATCATTTTTATTTACTAATATTTACTAATTTGTATTAGATTTAGACTGTCTAATACTTAAAGGAATACTGTGTGGAAAAAAAATTTGGAAAAAAAAATCTTGAGTCTCTGGCAAAGAAGTCAGGTTTAAAGTTAACACATATTATACATTGATTAACAAATTACATTTTATGTTTTTGTGATACTACTATTATCTTGATTTCTTCTTTCTTTTCTTATTATAGTGTCTATTTTTACCCTCTAAAATGTCTGTTTTATATGCGACTGTAACATTTGCAGTTTCTCTCAAGGATCAATAAAGTATTTCTGATTCTGATTTCTGATGACAGTTTACTCAAAGCATCAACAATAATTTACTAACCCATGACATTGGAGTACATGGAGAATAACTTCTGGAGTACCTAGAGAATTAACCTCTCTCCCTCCCCAAAGAATAGTAGCATGTTTGCGTTTGTAAGCAATAAAGTTACACATGGATTTGGGAAATGTATAGAATGTAAATGGCAGGTAAGATATAAAGCCACCAGACACAAGCAGCGGTTCATACTTTCTACGAGCAAGCTTCTATTGGACCGCAGAGATGTCAGGGACTTTTTTTATCCTGACGTACTTGGACTTTTGTTATTTCATTTGAGGATCACTGAATTATCTATTGATCTTGTTTAGTATTTACACAAATATTGGACTACATTTGACTACTGCTGACGTTATAATGCACTAGTTGGATTGTCAAATTTCTGTCACAGTCATGAGTCATTTCGGTTGCTGCATGGAAATGCACTGGTAAAAGTTAAGCTTTTATGTTATAATATAATAATCTAACACAAACATCTTAATTAAAGATTTTAACTCCACCTTGAACTAATTTTTCTGTCCTAACTTCTGTAAATTTACAAGGTTTGTATGTTTAGCTGCTACCACCAATGGCTGGAAAGGTTATAATCTCTCTTAAATAAAAACAGGGAGGGTTAAAGCTACTGTAGAGCGCGGTTGAACAAAATCAGTTATCACATTGTTAGGCTCAAAAAAGTTTAGACAAAGCGTTGCCACAAATCCCTTAACTATACAGAAATGAAACATTTCTTTTCCTGAGGAAATCTTAAGCCTGTTAAATATGACATGTCGGTGGTCTGTAAAATCTTACTTAGTAAAATGATAACCACACATTTTAGTTTACATTATTTACACAGACTTATAACTAACTTGTTTCCTTTTCCATTTCTCAAGTATTTACACATCGTTCAGTTTCACAAGTCTTGGGGTGCTGCATTACATTCTGTTCAACGCTACTTTCTCCTTTTGGCAGCTCCCATTAGGGGTCACCACATTATTCAATAGTCTTCTTTTTTCGTTTGTACCTTATGCTCATTCTGACACAGCGCTCCATATTTATCTAGTTTGGGGCTGGCATTGCAAGTGACAGGTTTATGCATCTTAATGGCTAGGTACCTAAAGGACAATTCAGTTTATCCAGTTAACCTGACTGCATGTTTTTTCCACTGTGGGAGGAAACACCCAGTGGAAACCTAGATAAAATGGGGACTACATGTAAATTCCACACAGTTTGAACCCAGGATCTTTTTACTGTGAGACAACAGTCCTACCCACCGAGCCACCATGTCGTGCCAGCTTATCATTTATTAAAGAACATGAATTACTGTTTGTTTCATTCCCATGTTAAAATGCATACAGATGTTTGTTCCTCTTTGATAGAATTCACTAAACTTCTCATCTGTAATCTTGCACGTTTTACACATGAAAGGCCAATGATTGTACTGAGTAGTTTCTCAAAACCCACTAAAAATCCTAAATGAAAGCTTTAAATTTTGCAATGTCCCCTTGATAATTCTTATATGAGCCTAATGGTTCTCCTCACAGCAGATCATCCGAACATTTATTAACTTCTTGTTGCCATCAGCACTAGCTGGTCACAGTCCGAGAAAGCAAAGTGGAGAAAAGCTGTAATATACAGCTGTCCTCTGCCTTGCTTTCCTTAAACCGGTCTCCAAGGGTCTCTCACCCAGGAGTCTGTAAAGTATATGCTGTGATGCTGTGTTCCTGGAAATTGGAATCTTGCTTGCAGAATCTCAGACCTTCATTAGCAAAGCTGTTGGACTTCAGCGGCAAGACAAGCAGCCAGAGTAAAGCAAAGCAGGCTGCCGGAGAGACAGCCAGACTGTCTCAGTGCTGTAGTGACCCTGAACTGAAGTGTGACTCCCTCAGGCCTAGACTAGTGCTGAAAAGAAAATAGAAATGTACAGTGACTGGAAGGTGACTAATGATTTTAAATGTTATCGGTCATCAGTTTTAATAAATGTTATTTTATGAATATTTATTAGCTCTGATTTTATGGTAATTGACTATTCAACAGACTTTAGCTTTTGTAGTGTGGAAAATTAGGATACCTTTGTATCGTCTGTATAAAGACAAGTCTGTGTAAATACAAGGGTCTGCCAGAATTATCCTTGGAATCATTTGTGGGTAAATAGGTTTAGAAATTGGTTATAAATTGATTTTTAAATAACCCTATATATAACTGACAGCGACTTAGTACATTTAATATTAGCTGATTAGGAAAACTGTGTGTTGTCATCGACCAAGTAACTTCATTATTGTACCTCATAAATGTTACAACAAATGTTAGAATTGAAACTCAAGCTACAGCATCACTTTGTATTTACAGTATCAATATCAAATCACTGTGTACACTAAACGATCAGACACCAGCAGTTTTTCTTTCATTTAAAACTATACTAGATAGAGTCTTCTCACATCAAGGATTTGATTTCCATGTATGCTGAGTTTGAATGTTCTTTCTGTGTCCATGTGGGCTTCCTCCATGATCGCTGACTTTTTCTCACAGTCCGAAAACATGCAGTCTGATTAATTGGTGACACTGAATTGCTCATCAGTGTCTGCCCAGTGATGGATTGTCACCTTGTTCAGGATGTTTATGTGTGCTTTGCGCCCATTGAAAAGCTTGGGTAGGCTCCAGCACCCCCATGAGACCCTGATTAAACAATGAGTTAAGTAAGTGAGTGAATATTGCATAGATGATACATCCTGTTATATGTGGAAATACATCTGAAATTATTAACCATGGTTTAGGGGTGTGTGTTCAATAAATTTGTGTATCTACTCGATGCATAGATAAAAGGGTCAAATTAATGTAAAGGTAAATTATTGTTGTCATTTTATGTTGACAGGAATTGTTAATAAAATTAATAGGTTGTCACTAAGAGTTCAGTTTGTTTATGAGAGGACTCGTACCGTCTGCCATGTAGTTTAAATTAATGTTCACAATTGTTGTTCTCAATTATTATAATTATTTTTTAGCTTGTAAAATGTAATTTTGAGTGTTCAGATGGAGTGGTTATAAAGCATTTCACTGCCGGTTGTACTGTGTATAATTATGTATGTGACAAATAATCTTTGATTTTATTTTATTTGATGTAGTTATGTACTCTGTGCCCATTGTAAATCATAGACTATATTTATTTGTTTCTGTTGACTGTTCAAATTCTAATTTACTTTTTTTGCATGGTAACATAAGTTTAGATTCAAAAATCAGATATTAAAATCTTGTTTATTTTTTCCATCAGAAACTAGCCTCACGTTTGCCGAAGAGCAGAGAGATTCGTGATGTCTCCCACGCCTGTCTGTGTCCACCAGGTAGGTCGGAGGTTAAAGTCAATTCCACCCTCTCCCTAACTCACTCATGCTTCTGTACCACACCTACGCATGGGTTTTGAAGAGTCCTGCGCTCACCACAATTAATATAGTTACATTTGCTTTTGTGGTAAGACATCTATTCACAACATCACTATGATTTTCTGGTCCTACAGGTATCTGTAATGTCTGCTTTTTAGATGTGGTTGTGGTATGAATAAGAATGTTCCAGTTCCAGTCCAGATATATTTAGTTTTGCAATTTGTATTTTCACAGTGTTTGTAAAATGTCCTTTTTAGTTTGTCGAAACACACTGAAATGCACTTGTGCCCCAGGCTTGGCATTGCTGTAGAAACAGGTGCAGTCATATTTTGGGTTTTGGCAGTCTGTGACTTTCACTTTGTATCTTTTGGGGTTTTGACAGGCTGGATTATTTTCTGAATTTCATGGCAAACCAAACCATTAATGTTGTATCTAAAGCTTACAATGTTGGACTGGCTGAGATGGGTAATGATGTGCTAAATAATAAATAGAAGATTTCATACATGGTCATCTCTTGATCATACAGAGTCCTACTGTATGATCAAGAGATATTACAGTTCAGCAGCCCTAGCCATGGCACCCATGGAGCAGGTTTTGGTGCCTTGCTCAAGGGCACTTTAGGCGTCACCTGATTACCCTCAGAATCTCTAACACCAAGCCACACCTTCCCCGTGTCCAGTAAGGCACTGCTTTGAAAGTGATGTTGTATTACAAGTATGCTCAGCTTTATTCCTATAACATTGTGTTCTGGATTACTTGTGGAACAGTTGGACTCTTGTTTGTAGTCATGTTTAGCTTTACTGCTCACAACGTGCTACACAAAAACATGGCCAGTTAAGTGCTGCTTTTATTCATTCACGTACAACTTACATAAATCCTGGGTTCAATTCCCAAGTGTTGCAGCCTGCAGGAATTTACATGTTTTTCTTGTGTGGGAGCTTTATTTTTTTTACACAGTCCAAATACATGTAAGTTAGGTGAACTGGAGACACTAACTTACCCATGACGATGGTTGACATCGAACGTATACTGACTAAATCTGTTTGACTTGTAACCAACGTGTAAAGCACAATGCATAAATCCCAATTAAATGACCAGTTTTCTTAGTTGCAAAGGTTATAGATCTGGGTTTTGCTCGAGAACGATAGTGAACATATACGTATCATTCCATCTTACAAACAATGGAAAAGATTATATTAACAGTACAATATTTAAACTAATAAATGTTATTAAAAGTAAACTAACCGATTTGTGTCAATAAATACATTAACATACATCCAAAAAATGTGTGATCAGGTCCAAATGTTCTTTCAGTTCTTGATTTAAATGTTTCTATCTGATTTATTTTGTCAAAATTGAGTTATTCACACATTATTGTTCTGTTACGATTTCTTACAATTATATGAAATGTTTTTTAGTTTAAAGCTTTTTAGAAGCTTGTATACAATAGATTTATTCTACAGATCAGTTTTGCTATATGTATTGCAAAATATTTGAAGTCCATGTATCAAAATTGCTCAGATTTTGTTAGAATCTTATCATTCCAACGGGATGAATTGTGCTTGGATGCATCTTCTTAATGTTTTATACTTAAAACATATTAAAGATTCCAAAAAGTCCACCAAAAGGGCCCACATTGACACAGCTGTACAAATCACCACACAATACTTTATGTTCAGGCTGTTGATTCCCAAGCTTAAAAAAAATAATTCCACAATTTTAGTGTAACAGCAACATAGCTACTAGTTTCCCTGCCCCATAATGCCGGTGTGAAACCTTCACTTACATGTGAGAAAGAGAAACAGAGAAAGGTGGGAAAGCATACATTTTGGAGTGCTAATTGGCCCATCAATAGTAGTCATCAGTGTGTTAACACATCAGATGTTCCAGATGGTGTCTGTGCTTGGGTGTGTTTGTATTTTATGACTTTTTCTAACAAGACTTCCTGGTTCCTGGTCTCACTTGGAACAAAGTTAAAGTTACAGATTTTTGTGTTCTGTCATTTTCAATTATCTGGCTCCCATTGCATCACCAGAATGCTCTACCTTATCATAAAAGTGATACTGATAAAGATAAAAATGTATGTTTTTAATGCACTTATTTTAAAAGTAGGGAGCAGATATGTTGGGTAGAATGATAGTCCATAGCCACTTATGTATATGTTTACTGTAAATATGTGGATACAAGATGTACAGTATATGTAGATCTCTTTCTTCCCCAGCTGCTGCCTGTCAATCATTCATTCAGGTCGTGTTCGAATTGCTTTCATACCCTTGTTTATTTTGAGTGCCAAGGGGCACGCAATAATGGCTTAAGTCGGCGGCCCTTAGAAGCCCCTCATGAAATGTACACATGCACAAGCACGCACACATACACGCAGACACAGACATACATGTTTCTGTTTGATAAATAATTCATCTTTATTCATGATTCATTACAAACCACATTACCAAAACACTGACATATATTGTAAGGTGGAATACGAATCAAAGCAAATATTTCTGATGCTTTTAAACAGGCTTTTTAATGATTTTCAGCAGTAAGCTTTATTACTTTTTGTAAATAGAAACACATATATAATTTGATATCTGCAACACAGTAAGTTTGGGCTGAGGCGTGTTCACATAAGTCACATAAGTCCCCTCATCATTCCTTAATGGGATCCATTGTTTGGTGACTGAGGACATGATTTGTTGGAGTTTTAAAATTAGAATTGTTGTTCCATCGTCAAAACAAAGGTAGATAGATAGATAGACGGACAGACAGATAGACAGATAGATAGATACATAGATAGTACTATCAGTTTCTTTAGGATGTATACTTTGCATCAAACACACACAAGGGGGCAGCAGAAAGACGTTGTGTCTAGAGTGGTGGGCAGCCCTAGCCATGGCTCTCTGGGATCAGTTAGAGAATAGGTGCTTTGTTCATGGACACTTTGGTCGTGACTTTGCGATTAGAAGCCCAGTTCTTTAACCACCAGGCCTGGCCCTGGTGAATGTAAACATTATTATTGTGCATTGTGTAATATGATTGTCAGTTTATTTTAAAGTGTGTGAACAGCACAAGATTTTGAGTTTTATAAACCAATATAGCTTGAACAATTTGGTGTAACCAACATGCATGGATGCATTAATGCATAGATTTATTTATGTTGTGGTTGATTGTTGTTTTCTTTCAACAGCTTCAGCTTTAAAATACCAAATGTATCAAAACACTGAGCAGTGACCTAGATTAAGGTATAGAGATACATCCTAGAGATCAGACCGTGTTGATAGTATAGGAGTGGTTGTTCAAATGTTGAGATAGATATGAGATTCCCAGGGGAACAGAGGTCAGCAGGCCTGCCAAAGAACAGGAAAACTTCCTTGACATTTTGATTGAGTCCAGACTTGAGCCTGCAGAGTTCTCCTAAATCTACACATTACATGCTGATTGGCACTTCCTTTTCAATTGTATAAGGACACTAGGTACGAGAAACTGCTTCCACTATTCTGATTATGATTGATAAAGCATATCAGAGCACGTACGATTTGGTTTTTGTTTAGATTAAACCTCACTACAGGCAGTCACGTGGGTACTGGATCTATCTTTAAATTTGAATGTCACCCCTTGTAGTTCGTTCTGGATATGCTGCAGGATGTTATTGCTGGTTTGCTCTTGGAAAGAGAGTGAGCAGAGTCTTATGTCACTTGTGTTCTATGAGGGATTAACCATGTAGGAAAAACGAATAAGCATGGCTGGAAAGGCCAGTGGATAGCAGCCTTTAAAGTTGCGCCCCTCAACTGCCGGAAGTGGGCTTTGACAGCTTATGTGGCATGAGTCCGAGAGGAAGCCATATCTAGTGTGTGTGAAACCAGAGATGGGTGGCAGGGTCTTAAAGCATGGCATATTTGTCGTTCCAGAGCCTACGCATTACCAACAGCAAAACCACATGAGACAGCACAGCACCGACCAGTCATCACTTTGATCACTTTTCCTATTTTAAAAATGACAGTCTTCTTTTATACAGCAAATCGGTTTCAAAGAATGTTATTTTATTCATGATTGTTCATTTAGTTAGTTATTTTTCTCTTATTTTATTTGTATATTTAACATTTCATACAAGGTGATGTATCAGATGGGCAAGTTTTTGAGACTTGATCAATCAAAAATCAGCTTCGTAGCTGGGTGCAAAATCCTGCTTGCAACACTAGTTATTATGTCAATGTGTGACTCCAAGAATTAAGAAAATCAAAATCTTTTCTAATTTATTAACGACACGAACAATTCACAATCTCTATGTTAAATAAAAAAAATAAAACTGAGAGAAAGTTCTAGTGATGAAACACATATCATGCATGTCCAAATTAAGCCTGTTCAGTAAAGCCACTTAATCCAAACTTAAAATACCCCCCCCCCCCCGATATCCTGCAGACACAAGGCTGTTTCAACCTTGTAAATAAGAGGAGAGGAAGCTTTAATCTTCTGGTTGGGGTCGGCTGCGGAGGTCACTGTTTGTGGTCATTTAAGGGCTTCCAAGTTCAACTTGACATGCCTGCTGACAGGAAGAGGCAGTAGCAGATCTTCTTTCTTGGCTGTTATTAGTTTACTGCTCAGCTGCTAGAAAACGCTTTTACTTGGAGGCGAGGTGTCATGTGCCAGTTGTACTCAGCAATCGTGAGGTCTCTTGAAATGATCTGTGTGAGAAATAAGAATAGACAATTTTGGGTCGTCAAGCATCACACAGAAACATTGTACCCTACACCAGTTAGTGCTCATTAAAGGGTTATCAGCATTTGATATGGGACATGGTATACAACTCTGGAAACATATAAGAGGCCACTTCAATAAATTCACTTTAATAAAATTTTATTTTTACAATTCATGGGTAAGTGACCTAAATTAAAAATGATTATTGATTCTAATCGAATACTCATTCTAGTTGATAAAATAAAACAACATAAGATATGAGCAACCTGCATACTGAAGGCCTGAGTCTTAAACCATCCACTATTTGTCAGTACAATCTTCTTCTAACATTCCTAGCTTGTTTAGGAGCTGGGGTCAGGGTCAGAGAGCAAAATAGGAAGCTACTGCATGGCAACCCTGGAGCTTGATCTAGGACCCAATACTGATCGCCTCGCAGTGTCAGGATTCACACTCACAAGCTTCTTCTCCTTAGATCAAAGCTTTCCACTTTCTACTAAGGCTACCACTTGTTCACTACTTGATGGCAGTCCGGTATCATCCTGGAACAAAATTATATCATAAAGTGGGTTTTTAACCCAGTTATGCCTGGTCTGCCATTTTTGAGAGGTAAATTGAGTACAGGGGCTATAATGTAACAGTTGAATTGGACAATATGATCTAGTCTAGTACACTTTTTATTTAACTTTAGACAGGAAGTTTTGAACATTATACTCCATTGTTTCATGGTAAAAATGTGACAGTTTTCACTCATGGTGTACGTGTAATGCTTTAAGGACTTTAAAGTTCTGTGCCTGCTTTTATATTCTTTCCTGCCTTTCCAATCAACTTTATTTCAGCCATTCTGAAAGAGCTTTTTTGACTTCTAGAAAAGCCATATTGACTGAAGTGGCCATACATAGTTGCTGATAGAAGCTGAAGGACCTTCACAAATCTGGCTAGAACATCTGGTTTAAAATTAAAACTGATGTACAAATTTAAAAAAAAATGGTTTGACAGTAAGTCCTGATAATGTGAGAGGACGAGAACGGAAGCCAGCAAGACTAAAATGTGAGTTGTAGATGAAGGAAAACACTATGTGGTCGGCCATCTGCTTTTCACATTGATTCTTGTATTGACAAAAGCAAATTCCCTCTCTCTTTCCAAAGTTAAAATATATATATTATTGATAGAAATATGGCATGTACTCATTTTAATGTCCATTTTTTAGAATATTTCGGTTTAAGTTTTAAGTTTAAAAAATAAATTACTGGTTAAAAGGATTATGTTAGGCTTATGCTTGCTTACCATATATATTTTTAAATCAATTACAACCCCCATGTTTATTTTAACATTTGTTACATAGCTTATTGGTGCTCCAGTTTAAACCTCAGTGGTTTATAGTTGATTTTCTACACCTTTAGATTTTGTGTGGTTTCATCTCATTTCATTCCAGTCATGTTTCCTGAATAAGTAATAAGAGGAAATGCATGGGCATTCCTTTGTGGGTGGCCAAACATATGTGCCTTTTTGTACTTCTGCACATTCAGGCATGATTGTGAATCTTTATAGGTGAATTAAGGTTAAACATAAGAAAATCACCTCTAAGCCAGGTGAAAAGTCTTTGCTTTCAGTTTTAATTTTATGCATACACTAATACAATGTTCTACTGGAACTAATGTTAATCAGGGAAAAACTTATTCCAAAGTTTTGACAGTACTCATTGTATACATTTTAAGTAATTGTTTGTTAAAGGCATGAATCAAAGACTTAATGTCCGATTTACGGCACTGTTTTCTTTTCATAGTTCTGCACCAAGGTCGTATTTGCACACCACCACAGTGCTAGAGGGGCGTTGAGTTTCTGAGGGTTTTGTTTCTTTTGTGTTTACGCTCCTGTATTAGCAATGGGTGAAAAAGGCCATTGAACAACAAATTATTTTAAATGTTGGATCATAAACAAAACCTTGTAAACATCAAGGGACAGACATAAGCAGCGAGCTAATACCTTCCTGTTTACTGTTGTTGTTTTGATGACTGTCGTGCTCCTTCTTGTGGTCTGTGTTGGTACTATTTGCGGTCTGCTTTGTTTAAATGCATAGTGAGCACAGGCTCTCTGGAGGGGGCTCTGCATTATGACAGTGTCAATTTGGCACAGAAATATACAGTATCTGTGACAACCAGGTAACGATGGGGTTTGAACCAGTACCCTTCTGATTGTTATTTCAGTACGTTAACTACTAGAGAGAATACATATTTTGAATAATTTTATCCAAATGTTATGAAAACAAAGCCAAATATTTGGAAAGGACTTATGTGCTGTATTTTAATAGCAGTTTCTACTAGGAGTTAAGTCATAAATATGTGGCTTAAATAACAATAAAATAGTTGATATAAAATGGATATAAAACCCATTTTCAGGAAAGATGGAAATACAAGGATCATTTCAGTCATTTGTGAAGATTGTAATAATGTTTTTATGCTTGATTGATGTAGATTTACATTGAAGGTGAAATTCTTTCGCTAACCAAACTTCAGCTGTCACAACAGTCCATGGTCACTTTTGTGCAATTCTACTTCTATTACTTGGTGCACCGTAACTTTTCAATAGGAAACAGATCTGTACTGTAGTCAGGTCCAAGTCTTCAAAAGTACAGTCTGTTGACACAGTCTGAATGGACCATCTTGCCCGTAACAGACTTCCTGTGGGCATCAGCATTCATTCTGCTCTTCTCTCCGCATAGGGAGCTTGTTCTATGTTAACAGGTCTGGGCTGACCGCCAAAACACGTTTTATTGAAACAGAAAGTAGAAAGAAACTTTCCTTCTGGAGTAATTTTGTCACTTGGCGTGTCCGGAGCAGTAGTTGGGGTTCTAGGAGCTCAATTTAAAAGGTCAACCAGTCACATTCAGGCCCAAGTCAAATTATGAGCTCAAAGAGTCCGACAGTAGAGGATCCTGCCAATCTTTACAAGGAGACCAGGTCTCCATTCAGCGGTGAACCAAATCTGTTCAAGTTCTGGGAAGTTGCCCCAGCAATTAAAGGGGCATATACGCAGTGTAAAAGGGGCCTGCTAAAAGTCTGTATGCTATTAAGGACCATTAAATGTATGAATTAATTCGTCTCTCTAAGAAGCAGTACAGGAGCACAAGCCCATCTGCTTTGCATCAAACTCTAATTTCTGGTAAAAGAACAGCCTCTGTTGAAATGTTATATTGGAGGGAAGTGATAGAGACTTTCCTACCATCGAGCCATTAGACCAAATGCAAAACAACCAATTATTCCGCTATGATAGTAATGGAATCAAATTGAGTTATCTCTATGTGTCTGGTAATGTATTGAAAGTAAACACAATAAGCACTTAACATAATACTGTTAAGGTAAATATCAATGTACTTAATAAAAACTATTTTCAGGACTTTTAAACCATTTTTGAGCATAAGACTCACAAAAAAGCAAAACAGACCATGTCAAAAGTAATTGAACAGACACATTAAATAAGAGCTGTTCTGGTTGAAATAACACTATTGAATGCAGGGTCAGAGAAATGAAGGAATCAGACTTCTGCTGGCTAAAAGCCTTGGCATCAATGTCGTCTTTATACCAATAAAGACTAAACCAGATGTGTCTGCATGAGAATTCCTTACCTAGATGACTTACCTTCATCTTTTATGTCCACATCAGGCATTGGGTCAGTGAATCAGTTTTGGCCATTTCCTCCATGGTTTAATTTCCTTTCTCGTATGAAACATAAATGCAGCCATGTTGGTAATGAAGCGTGCCACCCTTGCATCACCACAAGATATTTTTAAGCTCTATTCAGGATGATACAAGCTTTATATCAAGTAGGTGTTAGCTGCTATTATATTTCACAGTAGTTCTCATGGATATACACTTAACAAAGACAAACTGAAGCAAAACCTTTTTTATATATCGTCTATAATTTTGTGTGCATACATACTGTATATGTGTGACCTCCAAGGTAGGGGCAAAGTTGTATTTTTGAGTTTACGTGTATGTTTATAATTTTTGTTTGTAATGTTTGTAATAGTTTATAAATCATGTATGAAAATATGGATTATATGCTACAAAAATAAAAACCAACCAAGCCTAGTGGCTGCGATACTGGACTAGTTTGTCTTATGATGATATAGTAATCTTAAAATAATTAAAACCGAGTATATTGTTGGTGCTACATATAATTATTTGATATAGCTAAATACCGTGTGTTTAAACCTTAATGCTAATTTATACTTCTGAGTTGACTCAACACAAAACAACTTCATTGCCTCAATGCCACCATTTTACCTTCAGTGCTGCATCGATGTTGTCGTGATGCAACAGCCTAGTGTCGATGTGACCCCCTTGGACAGGGTCCTTGCGTCACCTGACATGCACCTTCAAAATGCAATAACTACATGTTGGAATGACACAGACCACAAGGAGTACCGACAAACCACAAGATAGAGCACAAAAAGCATCAAATGAAAAAAACAAGCACATTTGTAGATAATGTATTCGCTCTCTGTATATGACAGTATTTTGATAGTTTAAAATCATTTGTTATTCAATATCAATCAGCTAAAATCTACAACAACAAACTTTCTTGCTTCTAAAACTGGACGGTAAATAGAAATACAGAATCCTCAGAATCTCTAGAACAGGGGTCACCAGCATGGTGCCCACGGGCCTGTTCTAAAAACAGCTCATTATAGTGACACTTACCAGCGAGCTGCATTAATTTTTTTGTCGCTATTCTTTTTAAAATCACACTTGCATTGGTGTAAATTATAAAATTACAATATACGTAATATATTGTAGTGATCGCGTTATGTTATGGGTTATGTGTGTGTTTAATGTTATGAGGCTCTGTTCACATGTTGTAGTTATTCCGCTTCGAGTGGGGAGGGAGGAGCCTAGTGCAGGTGTGTAGGGAGCGAGAGAGTTGTTGGTGAACCGGTGTGTGCACGTGTGTGTGCTCTGATGTTCCGGGCGATGCTACGAGGAAAATGATGGCAGAAATGTAACCGCGAGTTATCCGAAAGTGTTAATAAAACAGGACATCCGTCTCATCCTTTCCGCACGACCCACGGACGTTAAATTATGAATTATAATTAATTATATGATTATTATTGTGACGTCACGAGTGTGTATCAAACTGGTCGTCCTTCGCATTAGTTGGTACCCCAAAAGTAGCCTGCAGCTTCAAAAAGGTTGGTGACCCCTGCCCTACAGTTAACGGTAGTTTCTTCATGTTTCTACACAAATTTTACTTTATGCGAGATATTAATGCAATAACAAGGTTTCAGGTTGTCCAGATGTGTGCATCAAACTAAACCTGCAGTTAATCGTGAGCATACAAGCACAACCAGGCTGGAGCTAGTTTACTAAAGAACAGTGCTGACTGTTGGGATTGTACCTGTGTGAGGCTGAGACTCTGCACATCTGCTCCGTTGATCTTAACAATAGCGTCTCCAGGCTGAAGGCCGCTGCACAGCTGCCGGTCCCACACTCTTTTCACCAGTGCCATCCGACCACTTAGTCCACCCAACATCAAGCTGAACCCTAGACCTTCCTCAGAACTAGCCACCACGACAGGCACTAGTTCCCCGCCCCTGCCCCCAGCACCGCTCATCTGCCCCGGCGATGCGACGCTGTTGCTGGGGCTGGCGCTGTTAACACTGCCGAACGTGAAGTACGGACCATCCGACTGGCCGCTGAAAGGAGGGGTGAGCACGGGACGCTGACCGTTACGGAACTGAGAGTACCGTCGGACCCCGCCGGGAGAGGATGAGACGGAGTTTAGGCCCGATTCTGTGTGGGTTAGAGGCAGGCGTGACAGGGGTGGGCTTGGCGCGTAAGAGGAGAGGTCACTTTCTGAGGACTTTGCAGAGTAATAGCGTATAGGTGATGGTGGGTAGAGGGAGTTGTTGTTGTGGTTTCGGATGTAGGAGGCCCTAACAAGACAAAAGAGAAGAAGCAAACAGTCAGCTCTTGGTAACTTGTAGCATGCATCTAGAGCCAAGCTGACTACAGTGCATCACACTCTGAAGGGTATGTGGAGGAGGATCCATAAAGCAAACCCGAGAATACAGATTGTCCCCCAAATGCAAAATTAGGTTCTAATAATATAGGTTCCCATAAGTCTAGAGGATTAGGGAGTCACGCTTACGTGTATATGTATAAATATATGTGTGTGTGTGTGTGTGTGTGTGTGTACACCACCACTGTATATACATCCTGCATGACTCATTGTTGTTACCTGTGTGATCCTATAGCCGATACCACCTCACTGTCGCTTTGGCTTGCTAGGTCTGCACTCTGCAGTCCCCTTACCCCTCTCGGAGTGTAATACGGCCTCTGAAAGTCACTTTCAGCCTCACTAGAGTACGGATAGGAGGATGGAGTTCTTGGAGGTGGAGAAAAATGTGATGCATTTCCGTTGGCATCCAGGCTAAATCTGGATGCTCTTCCCCGCAAGGCTCCAGGATGTCTCGTCTCTGCGCGGTACACCAGCTCGTTACGATGTATTTCGGCTTGAGGCCGAAAAGAATGGGCTTTTGGTTGGGTGGTAGTGGGCAGAGATGGCGATTTGGTCGCGTGATCCCGGAACAATCTGGGGCTGCCATTGGGGTCGTAGAGGATCGGGTAGCCCCTGCGGACCACCATGTCGACGCTCTGGCCGACGGGCACGGCTTTTAGCATCTCTACCACCTCTTTATACGAGGTGCCCAGCACACACGAGTCGTTTATGTACACCAGGATGTCTCCTAAAGAAAAGGACAAAAAAGGCTTGACATTATTACTATTCTTTATTATAAATTTTGGTTCAGGTTGCATCATCATTACGGGAATATTAAAATATGTTTAACATCTTTTACATGTGATTGGTATAGTGATAAGCCCAGTGTGTGAAGTTATAAGTTGAAAGTGTTGCTTCTCTTTTGGGCTCACATATAAAGACGTCTGAAAGTTAGTCATGCCACGTTTAGCCCTTGAGCGATAAGTAATAAAACCTGCGCTTAAAAATAAGCTAAGATATGCTGACAAATTGCTTTGCATATGTGGGTATGGCAACTAAAATCATTGCTGTATTCAATTCCTATGTACCTGTGTTGAGTGCAGATGGCCCTTCAGATGTGACGCTGTATATCTGTAAGAACTCTGTGGGTCGTCCTCCACCGATTATGTTAAACCCGAAGCCCTGAGGTCCTTTACGGAGCCGGGTGTGGATGGAGTAGCCTCTTAACTCGCTAGGCTGGTCTGTAAACTCTCCCACTAACACAATGAGAAAAAGCTGTTTGTTAGTATTTATTTGCTTATTCAGCATTTTTAATGATTAAACATTTCATAACAAATGTTTTTTTTTACTGAATGTCATTAATATAGTAGATTGGTAACTCAGGTGGTATTAGTGCTCACATTCGGACGTGAAAACGGTTTCTCTGCTGGAGGTTCGTCGGCTGTGCCAGGAAACCGGTTTGGGCTGATGACTGTAAAAACAGCATGACGACACAAGATGTCAGTGTTTGTATATAAAACAAACCAGCCAAACCCTGCATCAGCTTCTACAAGACTGCATTGTGCACTGCATTATAACATTATAAAGCCTTGCAAGTCATTTCATTCAAAATATATTTTATACATTAAACATATATATATATATATATATACTATTGTCGTACTCTGTATAAAATGTTTCCCCTGAATCGTTGTAGGTCATCTCCCAGGTTTCGAGTTCATCCCTCCTCCGTCTTCTTCTTTGACCAATTCCGTTGTCTAAGGCCCCGGAATCCCGTTCGTTAGAATCCCGAGACTGGCTCGGGGATGACATTGCTGCTGGGACACTGCTAGCACCTCCTGATCCCCCTGAAACATTCCAAATAAATAACCATTGGCATTCCCAATCCACCAAAATACAAACGGTACAGTCTAACAAACCAAGCGAGTATTGATTCCTAATGTTGTCTGGGTAGAAACATTGTACAGATGAGTTAAATATGAATCATATACACTGATATGACTATATTACTAGGAATCTAACAATAAAGCAAAAAGTCAGATTTATTTTTAACAGCAGAGGACGCTGCTGCTATTCACAACGTTGACAAGTTGTTCTTAATTAATAATTACCAACAGTCCAATAAATATTTAGATAAATAAAAGTTTTTCACAAATACTGCATTGAATATTATGTTTAAGATAAATAAAAAGAAACTGTCGTCATGTCTTCACTTTTATTTTGTTTAAAATAAATCAGGGGTGTTTTCGACCAATAGCAACCTTTAATGAGAGCAGCCAAAAAAAAAACGATAAAAAATCGTATAATTCATTCATGTACTACCATTGATGCATTATTATGTTTAGATATAAATCTTATTACTAGACTTACAATAAATACTAGGGCTGTCCACAACCAAGGATTTTGTTGGTCGACCAGTGGTCGTCATTTACTTCAACTAATCGACTAATAGT
>JAOTRQ010061361.1:0-13529 GCA_028565875.1 Hoplisoma paleatum
TTAGTTTAAACAAAACAAACTAAAGAAAAAGTTTTTGGCAAATAACGCCACTCACGCTCACCACGCTCACCACGCTCACCACGCTCCACCGCTCACACCCGCGCATGCGCACGAGAGAGAGAGAGAGAGAGAGAGAGAGAGGGGAAAATTTCAGTATCATTAATTAACCTGACTGCATTTCTTTAGACAGTGGGAGGAAACCCACGCAGACAGGGGGAGAACATGCAAACTTCACACTGAACGGCCCTGAACCCAGAAGTTAAGTGCTGTGAGGAAACAGTGCTATTGTTTAAGCCCAAATAATTAGTTATTTTTTTTTACTGTGCATCAAAAGGCATCAAAGACAAGCTATAAAATTAAACCCAGTTAAAACCTCATACCACACACACACACATACACACGTTTGAAGTTTTAACTGGGTTAAATTGTATAGCTTGTCTACACCACTACTGTTCCTCCCTTTGACCACTAGTTTATGAATACTGGCTATACAAGAGCTGCATATGCTGTGTGATATATCCCACCCACTAGGACTGGACACACACACACACACACACATTTCGTCTGCGGGCAACAATATTTAAATACACAATACACAAATGGTAGCAGGCAGAGACACACCCTGCTGAAGGTGAAGCTTTGTTTTCTCTCACAAAGACAAATTCTGTTTCTGACTTTGCATTTTTCGTACCTCCCTCATCACATCCTCGATTGATTTAGTTTGTATGTAAATGTTCTCAACAAGAATCCTACAAAATTATAATCACCTCCATCTTCAACCAAACCATCGACTCTTTCTTCACTCACCCGACAAGTCAATGACTGAGATTCATCCTGGGTTAGATGATTAAACAGGTCATTACAGGGTGGATGAAGGTTCTCTCGAACCCTCTCGTGGTCTGTAGGGAGGAAGTACAGCACCTACAAGTTTTCATTTACGCCAAAAACCATGGACACTGTCTGGGACAGCGCAGCCTAGTGGGTGTTGTGAGTGTTGGGCTGTGAACCCAAAGGTTGGGGGTTCAAATGCAACACAGCCTACTACACAGCCACTGTGTGGTCAGAGACCTTTAACCCTGTCTGGTCCAGGGGGCGCTGTACGTTGGCTGACCCTGCGCTCTGACCCCAGACTTCCAGACAAGTTGGGGTATGTGCAGAGAAACATTTCGTTGTACTGCACATCTGTGTAAAGACAGATAAAATTGATTTTTTTTATGGACATAAACCTAATGACATAACCTTATGAACACTACATAGATAACCTGAGTAAAAGTGTGAAATGCAGCTACATGGACTTCAGATTGTTGGTTCGGTCTAAATCTTTTCAACTACATTTAACAAATTAAAAATATCTAAACAAAAACATTAACACAAACAAATTGGTTATTTTTATTATATGCAGAAGCATTTAAAGTGCCTTAAACAGCACGTGACAAAACAACTGATTACATAATAATTTTATTACCAGATTTATTATAAAGTTTCTGAAAATGAATCGTGTCATTTATTTGTGGTTTTGTTTACCACCTGCTGCAGATCTCACAGCTTTTTCACGACCATAAACAAGTGTCATAAACAACTATTTTTTTAAAAAACCTCCAGGCTCGAGGATGATGGTATGTTGGATAGGTGAGGCCGGTGAACTCAGCAGTTGGGAGAGGAGTTGCTTTATAAAAAAAAAAACACATCTGGTGCTTATCAGGGGTTTAGAAATAAACAACAATTTGCAGCACAAATAAACAAATAAAAACAGAATCTGATATAAAATATTAATAGAGAAATTAAAAGACTCAACACACAACAGAATGACAATAAATCCAAAGGTCAAATAAAAAAATCCTCTCAAATTAAACTATTCAGTTTATGCAGTTACAATGTTTTGCATGATGGTGGCAGAACAGCTCCAGGTTGGTTTTCTTACTTTCGGACCCACAGTGACACCTAGCGGCCCTGACTGGAGTTCATCAATATTTTCACATGCATGTGTCCAGGACTGAAATTATTTAGTGTATGTATGACCCAAACTGTGGTCAGAGCAAAGGGTCAGTCAGTGTATAACACCCACATAATGGACAGAGTAAGGATTAGGAAGCTGGGGTTCGAACCCACAACCTTTCGATATCAAAACAGCGAGTAATCAGAATTGTAATTTCCATTCATTATGAAGTATCACTGATTAATCGTATTTAGGATCACGGTGGGACGCACACTGGGTGAATACAGTGTATAAGGGGACGGAGTCTAGTGGGTAGAGCGTTGGGCTGTGAACCCAAAGATTTGAGGTTCAAGTCCAGGCTCTGCTACACGGCCACTGTTGGGTCCTTGAGCAAGACTCTTAACCCTGTCTGCTCCAGGGGGCGCCGTATGTTGTCTGACCCTGCGCTCTGACTCCCAACTGCGAAGAGAAACATTTTGTTGTACAGTATATTTGTATATGACAAATAAAATTGCAATTGGAATACACTAAACACCTGAACAGGTCGCCTGTTATTTGTCGTAATCTAATATTAAATATTATAAAAGAATCCCTCATACAGTCTGTACCACAAAAGCCGTTGTAATAAGAATATTTCCCCCCTTTCTAATAAATGTTCTCTAACCACCGGACCACAGCTTCATGTCATTTATTCAGTTATTAATTGTGTGACGCTCTGTGACCTCACAGCAAGATCAGCAGGTCTTGGGTTCGATTCCCAGGTGGGATGTTCCAGGTCCTTTCTGTATAGTTATGTCATGTCTCCGAAATGTTCTGCTACAGAAACATGCACATGAAGTGAAATGGGGGAACCAACTTGGCCGTGAGTGTGTATGATAAAATATCGTGAATAAAACATGACATTCAGATCCTAATGAATTAATAAACACAGTTCCAACATTTTAGTTTTTGCCATGGAGATGCCCAGAGGAGGCATCCTGCCCGGATGCCCGATGTGGAATCCCCTCTGGTATGGTTTGTAATCTCTCGTGCTGTCGGTCACCCACAGTTCATGACCATCGATGAGGATGGAAACGTTGCCTTGTGTTTCGGCTCTTTCATCATCACAACTGACCCAGAAGTGACCCACCTGTCTGTCTCTCACTCGTGAATGAGACCCTGAGACAGTTTTGTATATCTGTGTGCATGTTCTCTACATGCTTATTAATTGGACATACTGATATTTTGTCGCTGTACCCTGCAACAAATCTGACCTGTTCAGGTGTTCAGTGTATTCTCCCATGTGTGTGTCCCACCGTGACCCTGAATAGGCTTAAGTTCTGGTACAATGAGACGATGGATGTATGGATGCTGGTTGTGTTCAAGTTAAAGTGTCTCTTGATTTTAATCTGTATAAATAGGGAAGTTTTTCCACTCACCTTTCACAGTCGTGTGTTTACGAGACGTCACTTTGATCTGGACGACGGTTTGAGTGACGTGAGCAGCATCCAGGAGTGACTGAGCATCTCTGATCATCACAAGATCATTCACATTTTCTCTTGGACAAACAGGACGATCACTTTACATTAAAAACCATTTACACACAGTGGAATCTATTTCTCTACACTGAACCCAATCCTTGCAGCAGGGGGCAGCATTGAGCACACATGCCCCGTATCATTGTTGTGAGCAGCCCTTGTCCTGGCTGTGGCACCCGGGAAGCAGTTAAGGGAGGATCGGTGCTTCGCACAAGAACACTCGAGCCGTGACTTGTCGACTCTCGGGATCGAACCGACGACCTTCTGATCAAGAGCTCGGTTCTCAAAGCACCAGGTCACGACCGCCCACGACAAGACACACAAACGATACACAAATACACAAACAATACTGATGTTCGACTCAATGGAAACACATAAAGGCATCATCCAGACTGTTATTAGGACCAAGTCATGAATGTTTATTAATAAATAATCAATCAAGTCCAGCAGACAAAACATGAAAAGTGTCTGCAATCAAATAAAAGCCGACGTAAACGTGAGAAACTCATTTATTTGATTATTATTATTATTATTATTATTTGCATTCCATGCTGTCTCAGGTTCGTCTGATTTGGTTGTGGATGTCCGGAACTCTGATCCTAAAATCCTAAACTTTTTTTTTTTTTTTTGGTTCCCTTAGTGGTCCAAATACACGTCGTAATCTGTAAACAAACCTCAGATCTGAAAAAGCAACCACGTTTCACACAACACAA
Organism: Hoplisoma paleatum; assembly: GCA_028565875.1. Taxonomy (NCBI): domain Eukaryota; kingdom Metazoa; phylum Chordata; class Actinopteri; order Siluriformes; family Callichthyidae; genus Hoplisoma; species Hoplisoma paleatum. The sequence continues at coordinate 4,167 of JAOTRQ010061361.1, forward strand.
ATTTATTTAAGTTAATTCGAGTATTTTCTGTATCGTTATGGTAACGCTATCTTCATATATCTGGTATATATATATTTATATTTAAATATACACGCCGAAATCAAAAGCAACATCTGTTTCACCCAGACTGAAGAAGATCAGTAAAGAGAAAAATGTAAACCAAGTTCCACCCGAGTCCTTAAAAACGGCGAAAGAGATAAAAACGTCCCTTCGGTTGCTATCGTCCGTCGCGTGACTTATTTGCATAGGCGGAATGAGATTAGCCCTTGAACGGTGTGTTTTCCTGAATCTTGATCGGATTCTGCTGAGTGAAATTCAACAAATGATAGCTACTCTGTTATCAGACCTCGGTGTACGTGTGCACATGTCATTTACAGTGTTAGGCTTCAAGTAGATTCTGATCCACACGCGTTACATCCACCACCAGAACCAAAACCAGCAACATGGGAGGTAGAACGAAGAAAGCCAATCGAATTATGATCTCACGACGTGTCGTTCGGGGCAACAACATCCGGCTGGTTATTAGATCGCTTCAAAACCGTCGCTGTCTGATGAAAAACACACAACTGCACTTTTCGCCTTTTCTATTTATATAAAGTTTTTCCAATTATATCAAATACCAAAAGCCATAAAAAAAATCACAATCTCTGGCATGACTATCCTCATTGGCTGCTAGACCCGTCCATCAAAATCATAACTCCGCCCCTTCGTCTGGTGCTGTTAATGTCTGACGGATGCTGGCTTTGTAACTGTCGTTCTTATCCGAGTGAAACGAATTTGTGAAGTGTGGTCATAGCAATAAAGCTCGACTCGTGTGTGACCCTAATATTAAATCAAAATAATGTAAATATTATTATTATATTAATATCAAGTAATTATAATTATTTATATAATAAAACTAGATAATAGAAGGATGGATGGTCTTGAAAATAAAATGTTAATAAACTGTCATTATAATTTTATTAACAAACCAATAAGTAACCAGCTAACTAACCAAACACTAACTAGTTAACATGTGAACTGGAATAGAAATATTTTTCTTCCCCGTGCACACTGTTACTTCACAGCGAGGTTCTGGGTTCGATTCCCAGGTGAGCCGATTCATGTCCTTCGGGTGCGCATGTTCTCCCCGTGTCTGATTAGGTTTCATCCGGGCGCTCCGGTGACCTCTGACAGACCGAACTAACAAACGTAACTGGTGCATCTTGGGTAATGAAGTCATGATTGTAAGCACACGTGTAAAACAGACACAACCGTTGTAACTGCGAGTTTTCCATCAGACAGCAGCAAAATATTATAAATGAAAACATCGTTAAACGACCTGTATAAAGTTCATACTGGGCTGCTACCTGAACCTGTCATTATCTCATCACGCCAAAATACAAAACTACAACCCAGTAAATAAACCACCACTATAAACAACACCACTTTAAATCTCTGCGTCTCTTTTCTAAAGTCTGAACGTTTATGAGACTTAAATCCAGCAAACACGAGTCTCAAATAAAAGTCACAGATTCTTTTAGCTTATTTGGCTTAAAAACAAATTACAACAGATCACACGTCCGTATTCCAGCGTTTGTGGCACATGAGAAAGATCCTGGGGCCCGGCCCCTGACCCCGTCTGAACCCCGGTGGTTCATCTGGTTGTTCACGAAAGCCAAAATGCGTAAAGTTAGATGACCCGGTCTGAGCTGTGACCCGACCTGTGACCCAGTCTGAACCATGGCCCATGACTGGCCCCGTGACCCAGCCTGTGCCATGGCCTGTGACCCGACTTGTGACCCAGTCTGAGCCATGGCCTGTGACCCAGCCTGAACCATGACCTGTGACCCGGCGCTTCATCGTGTCGTTCACAGAAGCCACAATCCACATAAATGGGTGAATGTAAACATAAGTTCAGCTGCACCACGACGTTTCCGTTCGGTCATCACACCAACAAACGGGCTGAACACAAAGAGCTGAAGTACCTGCATGCTTTAACATGGTCGTGTTATTACGTGACGCCGTTCGGTCACTAACGTCACCTCGATGGCACGTCGCGGTTAAACATGTGAAACGTGGACTCATGCTGTTCTCGTTCGGATGCTCACCTGTCAAAAACGGCCATAAAAAAATAATAACACGGAACCTCCGTTCATACCGGCGCTCGCACCCATCGACGGGTTCCAGTTCCACCTAACTCACTAAACAGGGTTCGAGAACCGAATAAAAAATATCACCCAAGGTCACCGATGAACCCGCGTAATAAACGCTCTCGTTATAAAACACGACAGGTAAAGCTTGTTTTATTACAGGTGCTACAGAGAATGACCACATTTCCCAGGATCCTTTGCAATGTTTAGTTTTGTTTGGATGTGCGATTTGATTCTAGGCAAATTAAACCATCCGTCCATCATCTAGTGTCACCAGCACTTAATCTTATTACACAGACCGACACACAAACAGGACAATTTCAGGATTTCCAATGAACCTGGGTCAGTCTTTGGACTGTAAGTGGAAACCAGAGTAACTGGAGGAAACCCATGCAGACATGGGGAGAACATGCACAACTCTACACATAAATTCCGGATCGCCTCACTTGGGAATGGAACCCAAAACTTTAGTTTAATACTCAGTTCGTAGTTTAATACTCAGTTCGTAGTTTAATACTCAGTTCGTAGTTTAATACTCAGTACAAAAGATGGAGCTTCTTGTTCTCCTGTAAATACTTCTGGATGCTTCCAACCTTCTTTATTCACTCATTCATTCACAGCTTCACATGTTGGATCTCTTTGTAGCACCTGATTTAAAACGAGCAGAATGACGTGGAGTTTGGAGAACATGCTGGACGTTAGTTACGATCAGGGTAACGATGTGAACGAACGCTTCGGGAGTAAAAAACGAAATAAACAACACGAGCGTGTCGACAGCTAAACAACGCTGTGGTACGTCGAGTTCTAAAAGCAGCAACAGCAGCTCCTCCCACACCGCTGATGTTTGATTATTGTTTTATTAAAATGTTTCTCAACACATGCACGAGGTTTTATTAAATATATAAAAGTTTACACGTTATTCTGCGTCTCTTCACTGATTGATAAAGTCTCGAATGATTAAAACGCAGGTTTCGTTTTGAGGTTGTGCGGAATAAAAAAATCAGACGTCCAGACGTCGGGCGTTTGTGGCACATGAGAAAAATCCAGCAACCCGAAGTGACCCAGCAAATGACCCAGCCTGTGACCCGGCCTATAACACAACCTGTGACCCATCCTGTGTCCCAGCTCACACGGTGACCCATCCTGTGTCCCATCCCAGCTCACACCGTGACCCATCCTGTGTCCCAGCTCACACCGTGACCCATCCTGTGTCCCATCCCAGCTCACACCGTGACCCAGCCTGTGTCCCATCCCAGCTCACACCGTGACCCAGCCTGTGTCCCAGCTCGCACCGTGACCCATCCTGTGTCCCAGCTCGTACCATGACCCAGCCTGTGTCCCAGCTCGCACCGTGACCCATCCTGTGTCTCAGCTCGTACCGTGACCCATCCTGTGACCTGGCACATGACCCGACCTAAAGAACGCCGCAAGATTTGTTTTTAAGCTGTGCAGAGTAAAATCATTACACATGAGAATCAAACGCCGAGGTGTGCCCGGTCCAGGTCCTGGCTATACTCCCCCGGGAGCTCCAGTTCGCTTCGGGTTCACTCCCACAATACGAAAACATGCAGACAGGTTGACCGACAAGACTGAACTGCCCACAGAAAGTTTCTGTGCGAGTGATTTATACCTGCAGTGTGAACATCCTAATAATACTTAAAATATTCAGTTTTTTTATTAAATATAAATAGTGAGTACTAGTTATTAGTACTAGTAAACGTGAATGGCACTTAAATGAAGAAAATTCAGCCGCTGCGTCGGCTTTTCGGTTTCACTGGCAAAGCATCCTGACAAAGATGCCACGTTAAAAAGTGACGGATGTGGATCAGACGAATAAAAAACGACCGATAGAAGGACCTCTGGTGGTACCGAGCAGTTATTACGTTAGAGATAATCATGCACCGGGCTGCGTACAACAGGCCATTAAAAATAAAACAAAAATGCCAAAGGAAAGACGCCCGACCCGAAACGTACAGTGCTAGCGGTGGCTAGCGGATCAAGTATCCTAATAAACATCGTCAAAGCACGATCACATAAACGCATGCCGGATATACGCCGCGGACGTCACACAGCAATCAACCGATTCACTTCATCATCGTCAAGGAATCTTCAAGTTCAGAAAACTTGCAGAGACGTAAAAGTCCTGCAGGATTTGTTTCCATGATTTAACCCTCCGATTACAGCCAGGGGGGGAACAATCAGCACTCCAGTCCAAACTAAATAAGATATAAGAGTCAGAACCGAGTGACGTTTAAGACCTGAATTCATTTTCAAAATCGATCCAAAATAACTATAAATCTGCAAACAAACCTTTAGATGGCGTATCAACGCACTGAAACGAGATGGAGAAATTTAATTTAGTTTTTTTTTGCTTAAAGTACAATAACACTTCACATGAGCGCGACTGACTCCATTATATGAAGAGTCATGTTCAGTGAGTCAAATATAAAGAGTCGTCCTCGATGATTCAGGGAACCTTTAATGACACGAACTCTTGGAGAATCTGACATAACAGGAGGGTTAAAGAAATGTTACCTTAATTAAATATCTGGCTGCCTTAAATCCTTGAACATCCTGAACCTGAACGTTCCACCTTTAAAAGCTTCGTATAGATGTGGGCGCATCGTCGACGCACATCATTAAACCGTTTTATTTTATCAAAAGCGGTGGCAAAGTGTCCTCACGCAGCGCCTGACTAGAGACGTACGTCGTGCTGCCTTCACAGACGAAAGCAACCAAACGTTTGTAACCTTAATAATCGTAGCAGCTGGATGTAAACGACGGCTCTCTCACCGGCGCTACCTGTGAGCATCGATCGATGGCATGGTGATCTTCGCGGAGGAGAGGAGAGTCGGGCTTATGGTTCGATTAGCTGCCCAACCACGCTAGCCCTTACTCATCCCGGTGAAGACGGACAGACGGACGCGTGACGGCAGTAAAACGACGACGACGAGGGAACTAAAAAAGAAAAACACAAAGACTCTTTCAGAATCAAAGTTCTGATAAGAATTTGACTTTAGGTGACCGCGGACACGACAGCGGTCCTGCCGGGATTAAAGACGAAGGCTAGAATGAGTTACAGAATCGGTTGCCATGCAGAAACAAAAACCCTCACGTAACTCTCAGGTAGTCCTCAAACATAACAGAGAGAGAGAGAGAGAGAGAGAGAGAGACAGGTAACGAGAGAGAGAGACAGAAAATAAACAAGAAGTTAGGGCTCAGATGATTCTCCTCACTCGCTTGTTGTTGTTGTTGTTGTTGTTGTTTTGTCACAGTTGGCTGAGCAGCTTGTATTGGCACTTATACAGGAAGTGAACATCGGGCTCACTACTGGACGGTAAGAATTGCTTAACTACTCGCTCTATGAAAAAGAAACATCACACCTCTCGTTCTGTGGCACTGTAGGGCTTGTGTGTGTGTGTGTGTGTGTGTGTGTCAAGTGTTTTCTTCTTCTCTTTTCGTCTGGAACCTTCTTAGGTATCCAGGCAGGCCCTCTTTTGTTCCAGGAGGTCCCTGTAAACAGACGAGTTGAGGAAACGTGGGAAGGAGTCTCTGTGCATGAGTGTGTAGATCTGGAGCTGAGCGTCCTCGTACATCAGGCTGCTGGGCTCCGCCAGGCTCTGGTTGATACCCTCCCTCACCCGGGAGTCCAGGCTCACCTGTCAGAGACGCCCAACCCCCCCAAAATAAAACAAACATTACATACACAACCTGGAGAGGGCGCCACGGGCGACTATTCTTCTTTCGATTCATCTATTTGATTGATTTAGACGATATAGACATAATGTGTGTATCTACGGGACAATTTCACCTCTCCAGTCAGTTATGTGCATGTTTTTGGACTGTCGGAGGAAGCCAAAGTACCCGGAATAAACCCACACAGACATGAGGAGGACGTGGCAATGGCGGTCTTGAGTCATTGAGGACCAGAGCCCCGGTAAAAACAACCCCACCCAAACGAGGAGTGAGCAGTGGACTGTTAATATGCACCTCTAACATTGCCACTGGGCTTCCTACTTTAAATGTTCTAGAACTGCCACTGGGAGGCGGTCGCAGGTACGATGTGTATATTACAGCTTCCATTATTGCAAATGTAACGATTGCTATAAAAATGTGAGCAGCTTGAGCTGGATGTGGATGTACAAACGAGTAATTTAGACAATAAAATAATAATAATGGAAAGCTTGATGATTGTGTTTGGTTCCTTACCTCTTTAGGTGACAGGATGGAGACGTAATCTTCGTAAATGTTCCTCGCTTTCTCATCAATGACTGACGGGTTGGTCTCCTTCTTCAGCTCCTCGCAGGCGAGCCAGAACAGGAGGTTCTCCTCGCTGTACTCAGACCGGAGGAACTGCCTGAAGAAGTCTCGACCCTCTGTGGAGCGCATCATGAGCTCGAAGCTTCGGGCCCAGGCCACCACTTCGTCCAGGGTGGGATGCCTTCAACACGGCCAAATCAAACCCAAAATGATCGGAATTCATTAGGATTTAAAAACACCAAGTCAGAGTTTCTGTATCCTGACAGAGAGAATAGATTTACGATCTTTCTTTACATTATTTTCTTTGACCTGGTCAGATTTGTGGCAGGTCCTGTTATTCTGGGAGATATACAAGGGGGTGGAAAGGGACTCTAAAGGGGTGGCTGTTTAAGACCGTTGGAGAACCCTTCCAGTCCAGGTGGCTCCTCATGAAGTTTATTGAGAGAGCCACTCGATAGGGTCCAGGTAGGTTCTCACGGCTATCTAGAGCTGTGCTGACTGCAGTGAGACTGAGTGACTGCTTGGACGAGCTTTCATAGAGCTGACACGACCATCAGGGCGCTCCCACTAGTACCCCCTAGTACCAAGATTTGGTACTATGATGGTATTATAATTTTTATATCGTTACACCAGCCTGATATTAAGATACAGTAAAGACAGATGAATAAATGAAAAACAAATGTTTCTGACCTGGTTTGATGAGCTTAAACATTAAAAAAACGTTATAAAGTTGTAAATGTAAAATATGTAGAAGAACATTGATTCATGGTCGTGATCCTGCTGTGATTTCTGGCTTCATGTAAAGTGAAGATCCGTCCATGACTTACGATTCATCTGCTGCTTCAATGCTGTCCATTTTTGTACATGTCTGGCGCGCTGGACGTTCCCTTCGTTCTTCATTCCTTTCGAAAATACAAACCAGACCACAAGAACAGGAACGGGACAGTTAAAGAACCGGATTCCTACAAATCGACGTGTTTCAGTCGGTTCTGAGCGTCACGTTGAGTTTGTGGGAGACGTGTTAACATTAGAATCCATCCAGCGACAAACATTCTCTGTAAAGTATTTTATCGATATGACAACTGAACACGCAAATGTAATAATATAAATAAAATATAGATTTTTTCAGTAGTGAGAACTGGTCTATATTAGTATCATTTATTTCCAACAGTTAAATATGTATAAATAAAATAAATATATAAATACATTAATTGTGTGTGTGTGTGTGTGTGTGTGTGTGTGTGTGTGTGTGTGTGTGTGTGTGTGTGTGTGTGTGTATTTAACCGTTTCCAGTCATTTCCAACTCTCGGGTCCCTCTGTGGGGCACTACCAATCACCAGAGTTACTCAACAATTATTTTTACAGAGTAGGTTGCCAGATCTTTCTCCAACCCCGTATCACTACAGGGATCTTGTGAAACTGCAGGACAATTTTACACATTTCCCATCAACCTAGTGAATGTTTTTGGACTGTGGGAGAAAACCGGAGTACCCGAAGGAAACCCCCGAACCCGGGACTTCTTGCTGTGAGGCAACAGTGCTGAACCACTCAGCCACCGTGCGGCCAAATACATTAATTACCAATAGAATTGCTTTCATTTATAAAGCAGAAAATAAATCAAATCTCTCTGGCTTGCTCGTTTCTCCGCAGCGCGTCGAGACGCCACCTAGAGGATATCACGCCGAACTGTAGTCGATAGAAACGCCGCATTTTTTGCATTTTATTCCAACAGTATTTTATCATTGGTCTCGCTAAACGTTTGGATGGCCGAGTGTTCGGCCTTCACCTCAGCAGATCTGACCCTCATTGGAAAAAGACTGGACGCCCCGGGTGTACGAGGTCCGTCTCTGAAACGTCTCTATTGTGTGAGGATAGTTGTCCTCGCTGGACGAGGGGCTCCATACAGCTGTTCAGCTTGTGACGTGAGGACACGGGATAAATACATCACAGAACCCGGGACTTGTGGGAATCTTAAGAGGGTTCGTTTCCTTTTAAACTCAAACACGGATCATTATTAACGTTCGATGACTTTTTTTTAGTTGGTCGGTTTCCTTTGAGAGAAAATAGTCGATAGGTATAGCTGAATGGATCGTCGTTAGTGGCGGCACTAGTCGTCTTATTACATCTAGCTGATCAGACAGACACACGAAGGAACCCTGAGCATCCAGCAGGGGACATTTCTGTGCACTGGTGGCACCCTATTTGCAATCTTGTGAGCCCTGAAGAAGAGAACGTGCACCTACCAGAGACATTTGCAGCATCCGCACCAGCACAGACAGCAAGTGTTGGGCCTCGGGTGTCCAGGGGCTTGTGGGGGTCCTTCGATGTGGTGCTGCTGTTTCCTCATCTCAACTCCACTCTGAGGCTAAACACAAAGCACCTTCAGCTCTGGTCACGTCATGCTGGTGGCTATGTTTACAATCCAGAACCATTTTGAGCTATTGAGGGGTAAGGGCCTCGCTCAGGGGCCCAACAGCTTCACACAACATTAGCAGTTAATATACCAGGTCAAATGTTATAAAATAAAATCACTCATGTTGGTCAAACAGCCTCAAAATGTAAAACTAAGAGCTGTATCTCTCTCTCTCTCTCTCTCTGTGTCTGTATCTGTCTCACTCCCTGCTACTCTCTTTCTCTGTGTGTCTGTCTGTATCTGTCTCACTCCATGCTTCTCTCTCTTTCTCTGTGTCTGTCTGTATCTGTCTCACTCCCTGCTTCTCTCTCTCTGTGACTGTCAGTATCTGTCTCACTCCCTGCTTCTCTCTCTGTGTGTTTGTCTGTATCTGTCTCACTCCCTGCTTCTCTCTCTGTGTCTGTATCTGTCTCACTCCCTGCTTCTCTCTCTGTGTGTATGTCTGTATCTGTCTCACTCCCTGCTTCTCTCTCTGTGTGTTTGTCTGTATCTGTCTCACTCCCTGCTTCTCTCTCTCTCACTGTCTGTCTGTATCTGTCTCACTCCCTGCTTCTCTCT
>JAOTRQ010061371.1:0-13529 GCA_028565875.1 Hoplisoma paleatum
GCAAGGAAAACATGTTCAGTGTGTGTGTGTGTGTGTGTGTGTGTGTATGTGTGTGTGTGTGTGTGCGTGTGTGTGTGTGTGTTTAGTGAAGTGGACCGTGAATAAACGCCGATAAATAAAAGAATAATAATTGATTGATTAATTAATTAAACACAGAGTGGATGAATAAAGTAGCGCCGGTGGTCGGCGGAGTGATACAAGAAATTAAAATAAACAAATGATTTGACTGCGGTGGGAACTATTTGTTGATCTTTGAAAGATCACGTGGACTCCCCGTAATAAGCACAACAAGCTGTAAATATAAAACGAATAAATAAAGAACTAAATGTGAGTAAATGAGGTTTAAACTTCACCTCTCTGTTCATTATCACTGTCTCCATCACTGCCGAACAACTCGTCCATGTCCGCCATCTTCAGCCCTGTAAATACAACCGTGGCTTCCGGTGATACAATAAAAGTCCTCTCCACTAACTTCACACTTACAGCACAAACTTAACACATAATATGTATTTATTAATAGATCATTTTAACATCATGTTTTTAACTCCGAGTCGTATCCATTAAAGGAAACTTATCTGTAACAGAAACGTCCATTCATTCATCACACGAGTTTCAAACAATACACGAGTCACATCAAAAAACACTCCTGGACAATTCGATCTCTTCTGTTTGCCCTGCATGCATGTTTGTAGACTGTTGGAGGTACCAAGAATACCCGGTGTAAACCCAGGCGGACACGGGGAGAACATGCAAACACCACCACTACACGATTCTGGCCACTACACCACCGTGCCGCCCCATCATAACATCTAAACGCTCAAGTTATATTTTATACTTTTATTCTTCCCTTTTTATGAATACTTTTTTTATAACGTTAAGGGAAGTGCACTGTTTTGTGTGCCGGTTCAGGAGTGCTTACACAAAGCAATACCGTGAGAGCAATCTGGAGCAAAATCACACAGACACGGAGGAGAACATGCTCAACACCGAAAGCCCTGGGTCTACCTGGGGATTGAAATCGAGACATTATGCTGTGAGGTCGACACTGCAAACACTGAGCCACCATGGCAGGTTATATATATATATATATATATATAAACTATTGATTAATTATTTGCTACAGTCACAACTCCATTCTAGAAACTTAATCTACAACAAAAACTAGTCATAAATTCACAAATATGATCCCGGTCATTCCACCGTAACAGAAATGCGCTCGCTACAGAGACTAACTATGCACACTAGATGGCGTTCAATGACAGAGGAGATTAGAATCTCTGCATCGGTGTGCTAGTGGAAAACTATGTAGCTGAAATGACAATAAAACCTCTCGGACTGATGATAGTATATATATTTCTCACGTACGTTGTGGAATATCTTGAGTAACTAGCAGTGATGATTCAGTTAATTAGTTGCCACACAGCTTTAAATTTGTAGACTTTAAGATCTTCCTCACACAGTCCAAAACCATGCAGAGGGTGGATTGATCACTTTGTGTATTTATGCTTTATTTCTTTTTGCTTCACAGTCCCACCACAACCTCGACAGTTTTTCATTGACTAGGATGAAGCCGGTTTTTAATGTATGAATTTTGATCAGGTAACTTTTTAATAAATATTGTTAATTCGACATGTAAAACATGTAGCAGCTCGAGTCGACTTTTGCATAAGATTTGCATGAATTATATCCACATTTCCCTGAATGATACATAGAAAGTGTCGAGGTCAGCGCTTCTCACATGAGGTTGGAAATATAACATGTAAAAAGTGATTAAAGTACAGGTTCAGAGAAGGTCATTGGTTTAAGTCCCACATCTACCAAGTTGCCACTGTTGGGTCTCTTAACCTTCAATTGCTCAAAAATGTTCTCATTTTAATGCGCTTTGAATAAAGATGTCTGTTAAATGCTCATACCGGTACATTCATTAAGTGTTCTGAAATCTCAAAAGGAAAGTGTTTGTATTTATTCTACGATTAATGTGGAAAGTTGTTGTCCCAGCATGCCTCGCTGCTTACATTGTTTTGGACCACAGCTGTACGTCTCTGTATGTAGAAGCGTCTGCTAAAATATCTCAAATGCAAATAATTTAGCACCTGTACACAAAGTCTGTAGAACCTGTAGTGACTAGAACACTGACTTCCACACTACTGAAAATCATTTGACTTTACGATATTTGTTTTTTATTGGGATTTTAAAGTCATGTTTTACATTTTGGTTACATTAATGACAGGAAACGGTTACTCTGTTCACAAGTCTATATCGAACACACTCAACAAAACAGACAATTTTGGCTCCATTTATATTCTCAGCATTTAGCTTCATCCAAAGCGACTTGCAATGGAAATGGAACACCATTTTTGAGCAATCAATGGTTAAGAGACTTGCTCAGGGGTCCAACAGTAGCAACTTGGTGGTTGTGGGGCTTAAAACGGTGACATTTTGATCTCGATCCCATTACCTTACCTACTAAGCATCACTGCCCTTATTTAACCTGATCACATGTCTCTGGACTGTGGGAGGAAACCGGAGTAGCTGGAGTAACCAGGAGTATACCGACACAGACACATGGAGAACATGTAAACTCCACCGTAGGCCCCGGGGGAAGCCCACAAAGACACAGGGAGAACATGCAAACTCCACACAGAGGGCCTGTGTATTGCTTAAGCGGGGAATGGAAATCAATCACTTCTTAATGTGAGGTGACAAGACTAACCACTATGCCACCGTGCCACGTCTAGTTATTATGTTTTTTTAAACAAATTAACTGAATGTAAGGGTATATAAATATGATTATTTAGTTAAAAAAAAAACTAAAATAACGATAAAATTCTTTCCAGACTTCGTTTGTCAATATGACGATTTCGATTGGGCTGAAACCACAAATAGGCGGGCTTTAATACCACTATACCGATCATTGATTCGCTGGTTTGCACGTCAATTATTGTTTTCTGCGTTGCCGCCCTTTTGGGACCGAGAGAGTGATGAGGTAAGTCTGACATTAGTGCGCATGCGCCTGGGTTATGCGCATGCGCCCGAGCAGTAGGAGGTGACACGATTCGGGTAGTGACCGATTTTGTTGGTGGAGTTTGTTAGCAGAAGGAGACGGAGAGAGAGAGTGGGAATTATTCTGCTCTGCTGTAGTCGAGGTGAGATTTTTTATAAAAAATTAAACTCCTTATTACATGTAAATGGGGTTTAAAGTCTTGGCTATTATTGATTTTGTAGTTTAGCGGCGGTAATGTAGATGAAATGGAGCGGGACTCTCGGACAGAGTTCTAATCTGCATACTACTGCACTACACAGTATGCTAGTTTATAGCGCACTCGCTATTATGTTATCTGGGATACTTGCACACTAAGAAGTAGTGTAGTATTCGGATTGGGACACGGCCCTAGTCATTAAAGCCCCCCAGGAATCAGAGCTAATGTATTGACTTATTTTCTGTAGTCTATTTTATATTTCTACTCGTTTAAAGTCCGAAACACTAAATAATTATTTATAAGTGCACTTTTTTTATAATGCAGTTTGTTGCATGTACGTGTGTAAATGTGTATTTTTATAAATGTAAACCCATTCACTCAGCACTTTATTAGGAACACCTATATAATACACATATTTATTGAGGTATACAGCTTTACCTGATGGACCTTGGGGTTATACAATCACTGACTGGAGCTCTTTGTCGTGTTTATGAATTAGAATGACTGCTAATAACTATAAGGCCAAGTTTGGGTGTGGCGCCCCATCCTGCCAGGGTGTTGCTGTGTGCCTTGCACCCATTAATCAGCAGGGATAGGCTCTCAGCTCTCAGGGATGGTTTTACCTGTGTGTGTGTGTGTGTGTGTCTGTGTGTCTGTCTGTGTGTGTGTCTGTGTGTCTGTGTGTGTGTGTCTGTGTGTGTGTGTCTGTGTGTGTGTGTCTGTGTGTGTGTCTGTGTGTGTGTCTGTGTGTGTGTCTGTGTGTGTGTCTGTGTGTGTGTGTGTGTGTGTGTGCGTGTGTGCGTGCGTGCGTGCGTGCGTGCGTGTTTTGAGTTGTGTCTGTTTTATTTGAATCAATCATTTAAGAATTGCCCATGTTACACACAGTTTTGTCTATTTGCCTCATGTTAGTCATATCCTGTTGTATAATAGTAGAACAAATATGACAAAATAATTCTGCAATATGGGTAGCGAGTCTCGATACATCACAAAAATTGACAGTGTTATAATAGTGACTTTATTATAAGATTTTTCTCTTTTAAAACAAATAACTTTTCATTGATCTAAAAAAAAGCTCTTTCTTAGTAGGATACTAAGCAAAACAATTATGAACTACGCTCAACTTGTCTGTCGAACCCCAAACCTTATTCAAGCCATATTTGACAAGTGTTTAGTATGTAGTAGACATACATTTTTGATGTTATAAACTCTTACAGATGTTATGTATAGCTAGACAACAGCTTATGGCAACATTTCTAATTCTAATCTTAGCACATTCCTTGTGAGCACTGGCCTCCAGGTCACTAATTTTCTTGGGTTGATATGCTGCAAATGCATTCTTCAAATCCCACCAACTTCATGTAAGGTTCAAGTCAGGCGATTGTGTATGCTTGACGTAATTGTTCAGTTCGAAGGTCCAATGACTCCCAAGTCTCAGATTCCCCATTGAATATAAATATAAATGTAAAAAATATGATTTCATTGTGATATTTTAAAAATTCTAGTCCATGTGCTCTGTTTTGGTACCTCCCCTGTCTAGACGACTCGCTTGACTTCTAGCTTTCTAACATACAATTGTCTACATTTAAACCTGCTAGTTTTTACAATTTCAAACAGTCCTGACACAATGTATGTTTTATGTTGTGTAATAGAAGAATAAGCATTATTTAGGTGGGTTTGGGGGGGGGGTATTTTAGGTATTATTTAGGAAGAATTTTGTGTTGAATTTGAAGAAATCACTTTGTGTTAGGCTATTTTAACACTTGTTTGAGTTATTACAGAGAGCTGCAAGTTTTCATAGTAAATGTAATGTGCAAGAAAGTTTCCTTATAGTTCTTTGCATCATATTTCTTAGAATCATTGAGAAAATCAACAGAAAGTAGTTTAAAATCTAGAATCTCTTCTATATACATGTTTTAAAATGCTAATATGGTGGATTTATTTTTTATTTATAGTTAAATTCAAAGTTTTGCTTGTTTGTCTATACAGCAAGTTTCTGAAAATCCTACAAACCGCATTTAAATAATCCCGTCAGAAAATGCTGTTGATCAAGTTCATTTATTGACCAAGGTCATTATATTACTTCAATTTCCGTCTGTTTATTTATTTTTCGTCTCAGCATATTCTATCGTTAACTTGATTGTTAGAAGTTTGAGAAGAGGTCTGTCAAGTTGAATTTCCACTCAGATTTCTGTAAAACTTTGATTAGATATATGAATGTCATTTAATGTGTGACGTGTTGATCAGACTTTCAAATGGATAAATGATATTAAACTCATGAACATACATTTACAGATTCTAAATAAAGCTTCTGAATCAGTTATTGTTTATAGATTCAATTGGACTTTTTACAGATATTTCCGAAAATGTTTTTGTAAATGTGATGAATTAGGTACCGAATTAATTTTAGAACCACCAGGATGTTGCTGTAATTATTACTGTTGCGTAATTGTTACTGTTAATTTTGTAATGTTTGAACATAATATTTCCATTTATTACTAAAATTAATTACTGTAATTTCCAGATATTTGTATTTTCTTTTTAGTTGAGTGTTTTACTATATTTGTTAAATCGCCTATTAAATTACCAGTCATTTTCAGTACCATATTGTTTACACATAAGCTGTCATGATTAATCCAGTAGATCCAGGATTTTGGTGGTTCTCAGAGTTGCATTTACCAGTTTCTCATAATTGTCTAAATGTGCATGTATGGAGCATGTTTCTGATCAATCCACCAGTGACCGTTTCGATTGAAGTTTGGTTTTTAACGTTACCCAAGAAGTGTTTTTGTACTTCTACAGATGGCCAGGGTGACTCACACACTGACACACATACATCACTGACATTTTCTCTTTCTGACTTTGTTTGACGAGTGACAAGCGCTTCAGGTTTTAGCATGTCTATTTTAAGTCGCAGGTTTCGACATAACTTTAGCTGTTGTTTTGTTTGTCTGATTTATTTTATTTGAACAAGCAAAAAAACGTTTTTTAATAAACCAGCCAGACAAGAGATTCCAAAGTTTGTCTGTGGATACTGTCTAATACCAGTGTCTGGTAGTTCATTACCCTACTAAAAAAGTGTAATAACTCTGAGCCAGACAGGAAGTTGGCTAAAGGCACATTTTACCCTCTTCATTTTTTTTCTAGTATTTTTTGTTCATTCGTCCTATCCAGGAAGACCCTTCATACCACTGTATCTGATGCGCACAATGTTTATAACACAATGTTTATTATTGATAGCATTGCCGAGCACTAATAAACTGTCATTAATAAAAACATGGCATTTGTCTTAGACATCATTTCGATGTATTTGCGCCACAAATGCAAGAAAAATAAAATGAATGCAAGGAAAATACATTTACAGCCACTGAACTGCACTAAATCCTCCTTTTGATGACGAATTCCCAAAATTTGGTTCTTCCAGTGATGGGAGGCAGATGACGAGCGGCACTTCCAATATGTTAGATGTCCATTCTAACTTGACAAGTTGCTGAAGTGACTTGTACCCTGTATCCAACATACCACATTCTACTCTTCGTGACTGATTTGTAACTTTGTTGTCCATTTTGGACTGTAAACTCAATATTGCCCCCATAATTGTCTGTGGTATTGCTCTGTTTCATCAGCAGTGGTAAGCTTCGGCCTCCATATAAAAATACGGACGAAATGGTCTTGTAGGATGGATAAAACAGTTCACTTGTCTCCATTTTGGTCTTTTATGTAGAGTATAAATGGGCCTTAAGTGGGTAGTGCTGTTGCCTCACAGCAGGAACATCCTGGGTTCAATCTCGCAGTCCAAAAACGTGTAGTCAGGTTTGGAGACACTGAATCGGTTAATATGTGTATGTATATACTTTGATGTGTGTCTACCCTGTGATGGACTGGCACCCCATTCAAGGTGTTTATATGTGCTTAGTGCTCATTGAAAAGCTGGGATAGGCTCCTGCACCCTTAGGCTATAGATACCCCCCCCCCAAAGAGTTCACATTTTCCCCAGCATTTATCAGTTTATCCTGTAAATCTTCTTTCAGTAACACTGATTTTCTTCTTTGTTCGAATGAAATTATGAACATGTTTGAGTTGAATTTCATTTCTCTCAGACAAGCAGGTTTCTTGCTGTACCAACATTTTGTATTGTTAAGTTAATACTCCCAGTAGTGTTTCTAGTAATGTTTAAAGTCTAAACTTAAAATTGTTTATCCAATTTAAATCCAATTTTTTTCAAATATAAAGTTGTACAGCCAAGTTTAAAGACAAAAAATGTGTTATTAGCGGTGTTTGAGAGAAGTGTTGTCATGTTCTACCAACAATGGTCACGATTTAGTTGATTTTTTTATTGTTCTGTTGGCACCCATCACCTCTCCCTGCCACCACTTCACTCTCTCTTCTGCTCATGTTAATTATTGAACACATTGACTCAGGTTACCATATAAGGTTGATTCCTAGCTCGCTAAACATTACACCGATAGAATGAAAGAGATGATTCGCTTAGCTGTTTGCATTGCTAAGTCAGGTGAATGTGAAAGTAAATTTGCACACAAGCTTTTTGACCAGTTCCTGTGCAAATATGTTAAGAGGAGCTTGCTTATTTCTCCTGTGTTGTTTCCTAGCCACGAGCAGCATTTTTATACTCAAGGACCGGGTTTGGTAGATTTCTGGACAGGGTTTAGTACATTTTTGTTTGGTTTTGTTGTTAGTGAGCTCTCTGTTGGTGTGCATAACTCAGTGGCTCTGTTTTTGTTTTGCACAAAGTCTTGGAAGAAAGTCAGTGCAGTTCGGATTGAGCAAATGTTGAGGCCACCACAAGTTTCATTAATAAAACAATAATTTGTTTGAGTTTCGCAGTGTGACCGGATCATTTCACACATCACCACAGCTATCTAGATACAGTGCTGTGCATAAATCAGTATAATGCAGAATGCTCTATGAAAGAAGAATCATTTTATCATATTCCCTTTTCTCTCTCTTATTATTTTCTATATCTGAAGTGACAGCTACATTGTACGCGTGAAAGCAGTGGTAATGACCCGAGATGACTCGAGTGGGGGTTGGTTAGCTCAAGAAGGTGGAGGGCTCAGTCGGGTTGGAGTCTGCAAGGTGGCACCGGCTGAGTTGAGTGGCCACAATGACTTCCTCATTCATGGAGAGCGTCTCAAAGACAAGCAGGTAAGACCTAAAACCAAACCAGACACTTGCTTAAGTTGGTCAACTACGACAATATAACATATCAGATATTGTCTGAAATAACGGTTCTGATTTATTTGTTATCGCTAGTTAATTTTCAATTATAATGTAGTTGTTTATTATTTTTAAAGAAATGTTCGCTAGTTTAATATTTGCTAGTGGTAATCAGCAAAACATTTACATTTTCACCATTTTACTGTTATTGAGCCTATTGGCTGAAATCCACTGCAATGTGGCAAGCCTATTCACTACAGCATTCCCAATTATAGCTGTAAATGTTATTTAAATGTTGTAAATGGTGATTTTTTTAGGACAAAGCATACTTAAGTGAGAATACAGACTATACAATCTACTTTAAAGGTACACAAACAATTTATGCCTGCTCTAAACTCTGCCATCTTGTTGGACTGAACAGCCACATGGTCAATGTTTATATTGGAGTGGTCCTACTACTTTGAATAGGTTTATTCAGAGTGAACTGGGAATTAAATGCATAAAGAAAGTAAAAAAAAACAACAACAGTTGACTGTTGGACCATTTAAATATAAAAGCTGTTTGTAATATGAATAAAGCTGGTCGGATGTTCATAACTGGCGGTGTTTGTTTGACTGGCAGGTGGTTCTAGAGTGTTTTGTGAAGAAAGATCTAATTTACACCAAGGCCACACCTACGTTTCACCACTGGAAGGTCGATAACAGAAAGTGTGGCCTCACGTTTCAGAGTCCTGCCGATGCCCGTGCATTCGACCGAGGTGTGCGGAAAGCTCTAGAGGACTTAACGGAAGGTAAGCCTATTAACCGCTTGAAAACATCAGGGTTAGATTGACTCACTTTTCTTTACTGACGTTACTGACTCAATTTTTTCCCCTTTACTACATAAAACTTTTATATTTCCACAATCAATGTTCTTTAATGATTTCTTGACTTTTGTATCACTTTCAGTCCTCTTTTATTACACCATCAATAGCAGTCAAGGCTCACACACATTATCCAAGCAAACTAATGAAAACAAAAAATCTTTTGACTGCTCCAATTGGTACCACCGGCTGGTTTGTCGTCTGCACACACGATTTTGTTCTTAATGTATTTCCTGGTAAGACCCTTTCATTTATATGCTGCTTTAGGACTGGCATTGAGACCACAGTGGCAAATGAACTTCCCTACAGTTAGAATATTTCTGACATCCCTACCCCGACATATGCCAGTCATGCTGCAATAGTGGATGAGCATCCTTTACCCTTACTGCATCCAAGCTAATTAAACAAAATAAAACAATAAACAAACAGAACAGATGAAGGACTTACAGATATTTTTTTATTTATGTCTGTGAAAGATCAAAATAATTCGAGCTGCACATAGATGTAGTCGTAAACATGTTAAATGCAATAAAATCGGGAGCGACTATCATAAAGGGCCAGACCATCATGGCCAGTCTGGGTTGAAGCATTTATAAAAACCATAGCCACTACAGTACGGACTGAAATAGGTCTAGGAAGACAGAAGCCTGAAACCACCGACAGGTTGTTTGGCAGTAAAGACTTGTTGAGTCCAAAGGATATTGAAGCTATAAATTAATGCTGAGAACTAAACCATGTATTTCACAAGATGCTAAACAATCCCCCACCCCCGACCAAGACCCATGAAACATTCCCTACACACTTTAGCCTCCAGTCAGTTAACACAACCGCAGCCACCCTCCACACACAATAACTTGTCACTTAACACAATGGCAGTCACTGACACATTTACAACCCGACCTCACCTTACAAACAACACCTCTACCAATCAACACAAAAATTCCTTCCACAGAATATGTTTCACACTCACTCACACAATTCTACTTCAGTAGTACTCAACAACTTCCTCAGTCGCATTTACCCAAATATCATCTATCAATGCAACCCAACACGCCTGTTCCAATGTCCTAAATGTCCCAGTTTTGGGATAATATAATCAACTATACCCATCTAATTCTTATTGAACCTATAACGACAAAGCTGTAGTATCTGGCTCAGGTTGTAGACCATTTTAATGCTGGAGATTTTATCTACTGTGTCACATCACAGTAGATAAAATTCCACCCCTGTTTTGTTTGCTGGACAGTTTAGATAAATCTTGAGGATTTAAAATGAACATTGGAATTTACAAAAGTTCAACAAGAACCTGCTGTTAAAGTGCCAGTATCAGATACCAGAGAAAATCTTTAAAGCCCCCCACTGCATATTAGGTGGGTCCTAATGTTTAGACTCGCAGATATATGATCAAGATTCGTGTTGTAATTCATCTTAGAATATTTTTGTAATATAAATAATCAAACACTGATGGCTAGGCTATCTGCTGTTGCCCAGGTGGCAATTAGGGCTGCATCCCAACCTGTTTATCACCCAGATTTGTCTTTAACATCATATTTTACACAGTGGCAGGAACAAGCTCTCACAGTCTTGGACAATTTAGTATCTCCAGTTCGCCTCATTTGCATAATTTTAAACTTTTATTTTTACTTTTCGATGTATGAGTAAATCTTTGTATTATAATACACTGCAACACTCGAACACTGCAAATTTCCCCTTATTGAATAATAATTTCTTATCTTTGTGGGCGGATTAGGGGTTAGCACTGTCGCTTCATAGCAAGAAGTTCCCGGTTTGATTCCCGAGTTGCCCAAGAACTTTTTTTCAGACTCTGCATTTTCTCTCAGTGTCTGCATGCAATGCATAAACTATTACCATCCAGCCAGTATCTAGTTTTACCACTTCCTTATCCCAATTAGGGTCAACAGTCCAAAACAGGTGAACTGGAAGTAAAGTTGAAAGCAGAATTGCACAGGAAATTAATTTAACATGTGTAATATAAGTTTTCATGTCACAAATGTAACCCAAAGTGTAACAATTTACATTAAAGTTCTAATAAATAATCAAAATGAACATTCTCAGACAATAGTTTCTCAGCCACATAAATACTCTTGATCAGATAAGGAGTACATAAATTAGTTAGTTTCTAGTGTGTGTTGGGGCAGAAGGTCACAGTGTGATCTAATAAGGTGGTGACAGTGTGCTTGTGGGAGTGTGAAGAATGTACACACCTGGCACATCTGTTCAAACAGCAATTGTCATCAGCTTTAAATTAGCTGAATGAAACGTGTTGATTAACAGATTGCTTATTCTCACAACACATCGGGCAGGGGTCCGGTCAGTGTTGTTTGGCTTTCATTGTGAAATGTACACATTCATTCAACATGCAAAATACTGAAGCTCTATCTAACAGGCCTGTAAGGAGGCTAAATGCTAACCAGCTGCAGAAGGTACATCGTCTGCACAAAAACAATGTGATTCGGATCTCAGAGATCTGTTTTGGAATGGCTGCAAGAGTTTTATTTTTCAATCAGCAGCCACATGTTTTGGTTTTGCTTGCTTCAAATTGAGTTTTACTCCATTTCTGTCTTTATCTCTCTGGGTGCTGCTGTATCACTTTTGTCTTTGGCTTGTCAGTGTAATCGCTTTGTGCTCGTTCACAGTCTATCCAATTCCTTGTCCTACAGAACGTTGCCAGGACATGCATGGTTCTATCTTGTCGTGACATCGGTGTAACTCTTTGTGTGTATGATTTTAGGTTCCACAACTTCCTCTTCAACACTCCAAAATGAAGCTGAGCTCGGAGATGACGACGTCTTCACAGTAAGCTAATTTTACCTTTAAGACGCGAGCTATGACATTGTTTATCCAGTTCACAAATTCATTCAATTCTACTGTTTGGGTGTCATTTTTTATTGGTTTTATTTGGGCTCATTCTAAACAATTAAAAGACTTACTGTACAGTGGCAGTATATTGTTTAAGCAGATGAGGCTCAAGGGCCTTAAACTACTGATCTTTTTTGATTAGTAGTCCAGTATCTTGCCCGCTATGCAACAGCTACATTAATAATTAGAATTAGAAGTACACAAGTAGCTACACCCAAGGAATTTGATTTCGGCTGATTTGTCTCTCTAGTACAGTCCGGGTATACAAACAAATTACAATCTGCAAATCAACAATACATAATGACATTTATATTTACTCAAAATATACAAACTATTAATAGTAGACTATATAGAGAGGAAGTCTGGATGTGTGTAATATTGTATGTACAATATTCAGTGACTGTTGTATATATGTGCAGTGGTACACAATATATGTGGCAGTGATTTGACCTGCATATTTCCTAGTAGTATAACTGGTGCACTTCTGCTTCTCCAAACAGAAGCTTTGGTGTAAAACATTTATTGGAAAATCATGGTTTTGTGTTTTTTTTCTTAAATCAGCCAATGAATAAAAAGTGTACAAATATCTAATTAATTTATAATGAAAGTACTGTATTAGATATTAACATTACGATCTGGTAACATTGTGTGTCTTGTTATATTTTTCTTATTTTTCCTATTGTTATCTAGACAAAATACATTCCCAGCTGTATTTATCCATTACAAATGTGCTTGTATAAACAAGTAGTAATTAACAATCTGTCTTCCAAGTTTATTGCTGTTAAATGGCAACTCAAACGTGCAGTCTGGCAAAAGACTTCTGTTGTTACCTGGAGTATGTTTATTGTAGACTAGGCATACATTTAAATAATCTTCCTCCAACGTTGATAACACCAACAACACTTATGATAATTAGCTACTTGCTGGCCACCTGCTGTCTGTTATAACACATATTAGTAGTATTGGGTTGCTTTATATTAATTTATTCTTGACAATAAATCTTGTTGTTAGAGTGTTACGGACAGTTTTTGTATTAAATTTGGTACTGCCATCTGCCATGTTCATCTTAACACCTTATATAAAATTATATCAAGGTTTATTTGTCATGTACATATTTATATGTGATATAATCGGCAGTGTACTGCTTTTATAACTTCTCAGCCATGACATAATAAACAAGGTTACAAAATATATACAGTATTAAAAGTGTTCAGTGTCCAAGTTATAGTGACCAACGTTGTACAAAGAATTGAATAAGGAATGTGCAACATATGCAAAGTGTGTGTGTATGTATGCATGTACTGTATAGTGTTTGTATAATGCATATACTGTACTGTGGTTAGCACTGTCGCCTCACAGCAAGAAGTCCCGGGTTCGATCCCCGGGTCGGGCTGGGGACTTTCTGTGCGGAA